>JAASFS010000102.1:0-36811 GCA_023333865.1 Globisporangium perplexum | reverse complement strand
GGCAGTAGATAGAGAGCATCAGCAGATGCTCGGCCACCAGGATAATCTTCACAGCGTAGACGTATCTTCGACGGTCGCACCAGAGGCGTGCGCAGCCATGTAGGCAGGATGCTGCGCGATGAACTTGTTAATGTACCGTTGAAGTGTTCTCACAGACACCTTGTATTGACGGCCGTACATCCGGAGCGAAACAGGGTGATGCATCTTCAGAACGGAGGTCATCTGCGCCAGCTCGCTGTCGTCGAGCTGGAGCTGGAGAGCTGAGAGCGGACAATGTTGAGATCTCGAGGGGCTACCGATGGACATCGTCTATCTCGACGGCAACCCGCTGAGATCCCTCCCCAGCTCTCTGTGGCAGCCGAGCCTCTTCGACTTGTACATTCAGCACACCAACGTCACGATTCGCTCAGAGCAGATCCACGAGCGCTCGCAATCGCGCTCGCGATCGTCCAAGTGCCAGTGTTTCTGCGTCTGGGGTTTAGGATTTAGTTTAGGATTTAGCCAATCGCTCGCGCTCCAACAGACTCCTGCATTCCTGTTGGACATGGCGTCCGCTGTCGAGAGACCGCAGGCCGTGGTGCCCTTGACAACGCGCGTCGCCCAGGCCGTGCGCCGAGCAAAGTCGAAGTACGCGCCGTCTGCCCCTTCGCAGCAGAAGCAGAGGCGGAAGAAGATCAGGTTCAAGAAGGTGTCGTTCGCGCAGCTGTGGCGGCTGGCGTACCGCTTGACCCTCCTCGGCGCAGCAGTGTACTACGCCGCAGTTTCGTTCACGGCTGTCACCGAGGCGCAAGCGCTGCTGAAGGAGGAGATCGGCGAGCTGGTGTCCCAACCCGCACACACCTCTCACGCTCTAAAGCTCCAGATCGGAACGACCACGCTTCGCCAGAGCCCTCTCGTCACGGGCTTCCTCAAGAACGACACGAGTCCGCGCAACGAGACGATCTATCTCGACGCAAGCGGTGCGTCAACCGAGGCGTGCGTGATGAGCTCGTCGGCTCAAGCGATCTACTCGGAGCTCAACCTCCGTGCGATGTATGCCTCGATCGTGAGAGACACGGCGTACAATCTCTCGTTCATTGCGGAGAGCGTCACGGAGCTGATCGCGCCGATCGTGGTGTGCGACGTACACGCTGTTTCGACGGGCTTCTCCTCGCTCGGCGTGTTCAACTACCTCGTGCGCGCGATCGCGAACCCCGACGACGTCTCTATGATGACAGTCACGTTCGCGAACCAGATCTACAAGATCAACTCGCAGAAGGAGGTCGGACCAGCCGGTGTCGGGACGCTGACGTTCATCAGCGACCTCCGAGCCACCCACGTCGACTGCAATTACATCATCTCGCTCGGCTATCCGTACGAGATGCTCAACTTCCGCGTGTACAGGTTGACAGGACTGTCCGATCGCGGGTCGTGGATCTTCACTGGCATCCGGAACGGAGACCCCAACGACTTGTCGAAGGTTGTGCGGGTGAGCACGAGGTCGGGCTTTTATCACGAGAGTGACGCGGTTCAAGCGAACATCTTCACGGAGCGCTGGATCGTCCCCGACGACCCGATCCGTGCGATCACTGGCCCCGATTGGGTCACCAAGCCGTACGTGCACGATCATTGGGCGTGGGTGCACTTCATCCACATCGTCTTCGGCGTCACGCTGCTCTCGAGTCTCGTCGTGCTCGTCCTGATATCGTACCGCAACTTCGTCACGGGACGACTTTGGGTCGGCGACGCCTTCGTTGCTGTCTCGCGGCGGACCACGCTTCGCGCAGTGTTGGTGCTCGCCGCGTGGTACTTGAACGACTTCTGGTCGCTGCTCGAGTTCTGCGTCTTCACTGCGAACGAGACGTCGCCGATGATCCATCTCAAGATCGACGCTGCGATCATGTACGCAGACCTACTCACGCTCTACATCGGCTTGTGCGGGGTCCTCGGGAGGGTGTTCCGAGAGCGCATCGATCCGTTGCTGGTACTCGTGTCCTTCCACTTCGGATTCATGAACCGCGTTGCGATCGTCCGCTGGTTCCCGAGCGTCGAGGCGAGCGTCGCAGCCTTCTCGAACACGTTCTACTTCAGCGGCATGCTTCCTCCCGTGGACGGACAGAGCAAGGTGTCGCCCATGCGGTTCTGGACGCCGCACAGCATCCATCCCGTGCCGGTGCACATCATCGCATCGACGCTCGTGCCAATCTTCGGCATGCTCGGCTTCGTTTTGCTCTACATCGCGATCAGGAAGGTGTACCGGCGCTTCCATCCGGATCCGCTGCACATCGTACGGCTCACGGGGAAGTCGACGCTGTCCGAGGATGAAACCAGCATGCGCCAGCGGCTCAGCACGCTCACGGTCTTCGAGATCGCCACCGGCGCGCAGCTCGCGAACCGCTTCGGCGTGCTCGCCGAGTATGACAACTGCCTCTTCATCAAGGGCATGAAGTTCGCGACACCCGACGGTGTCTACAGCAACGGCTTCGTGATCGTGAGCGAGAGGTTCCTCATCCAAGCCGACGACGTGTGGATCGTGCTCTTCATGAAGCTGCTGCGCATGCGCTTCACGAACCTCTACATGTACGAGGTTAACAGCAGCATGGTGGCGCAGCGCGCGCGCCTCGTGTACCCGGACACGTTCACGCTGAGCGACCTCCTGCGCCTCAACATGAACGTGCTCTCGTGAAGCTTCGACACTGTAGCGAAGCACGTGGGAGGAACTGAACTACTGTGTGTACTGAACGATGACGCGTGTTCCGTCACCCTCACGGGCTCTCGGCCGCCTGCACCTGCGCGTAGCGCGCGCGGAACGGCGCGTCGAAGAATGCGCGCCACTCGTCGTAGGGGATCGTCTTGTCCTTGGAGTTGGCGTCCTTGGGGTGGCCGCCGACGTCCTCGCCGCCGCGGAACTCACGCCAGTCGCAGTCGAGGAACCGGCAGAGGTTGCGGTAGCCCCAGCGGTGGCGGTGCTTGGGGAAGATCTCGACCACAAGCGTCTGCGGCCTCGCCCAGAAGACGTTCACCATGCCGGCGCCGTGCATCCCGATGACCACGTCGCTGTTCACGACCAGCTCCATCTGCCGCCGCAGCGTCAGGTCCACGAAGTCCACGGACGCGAACGTCACGCGCAGGTCCGCGTACTCGGCGCGCATGCGCGCGAGGATCTCGTCCTCGTTGCGCCACACGCGCTGCACGCTGCGGCCCAGGTACGCGCGGCGCGTGATCACGGTGACCGTGACGAGCGGCGCGAGCGGCGACGTCGCCGCCTTGTCGGTCGGCGCGCCGAGCGCCGCGAGCGCCAGGCGGCGGAAGTCGTGGAAGAGCGGCGACGACGCGCACGGCTCGTCGTCGTTCAGGTGCTGCATCATGGGGCCGGAGACCTCCCAGGGCGAGAGCAGCACCTCGCGCGTGAAGCGCACGCGCTTGCCGAGCAGCGCGCCGCCGCGCAGCAGCTCGAAGCTCGGCGACAGCAGCTTCTGGTGCAGCGCGTCCACGGGCGACGGGAAGCCGCCGTCGAGGTGCACGACGCGCGTGCGCGCGAGGTCCCAGCCGAGCGCGCGCGCCATGATCCACGCGTTGAGCGCGTTCGAGACCTGGAAGAACGGGTTGTGGTCGTCGCGCCGCGAGATGAGGATCACGGGCTGCGCCACCTCCACGATGTGCTCGTCATCGCCCGCGAGCGGCGGAAGCGCCGGGTCGCACACGGTGGCCGCCGGGTCCGTCGTCGCGTCCGTGAGCGCGAGCGCCGTCTCCCAGATCCGGAGCGGCGCCGCCGCCGCCTTGGCGTGCGCCGCGAGCTCGCCGCAGCGGCAGCGCAGCACGTCGCCGTGGAACACGAAGCGCGGGTCGTGCAGGCCGCCGTCCTGCGACAGGTCTGCGATGGGCCGGAAGACCTTCGCGGCGCGCAGGTCGAGCTCGAGGTTCGCGATCACCGCGCTGCGGATGCCGCCCGCCGCGTCGTAGAGCGTGACCGTGGAGCTGCTGCTGCTGTCGCCGCCCGTGGCGCAGAAGCGCCGCCCGGACGCGCGCACCGCGTCGATGAGCGCGAGCCCGCGCTCGCGCTCGCATGTGCTCAGCTCGCCCAGCTCCACGTAGGTCATGGAGCTCGGCGGGTCCACCGGCGCCACGGGCTCGCGCAGCCGCTGCTGCTGCTTAACGCGCTGCGCGGCCGCGGCCGCAGCGTCGAGGAGCTCCTGCTGCTGCGCGTACTCGCGGCTGATCTCGAGGCCTTCGCCGCGCAGCAGCGGCTGCGCTGCCGTCAGGTGGTCGTCGGCGAGTTGCGGCGTCAGCGTCGTAGGCGCAAGCGGCAGCTCGCGGCTGCCGGAGAAGAGCACCGAGGCGCCGGCGAGCGCCAGCAGCACGAGCGCTCCGGCGCGCACGCGCTCGCTGGCGCGCGGTCGCCCTGCGGATGCGAGCGACGGCTTCCTGCTCATGGTCGGCCACGTGCGCAGCGAGAGCGAGAGTGACTCGAGAAGCGAGAGCGAGAGCGAGCGACTGCTGAGCTGCCGGGAGCAGGCGCGACATCTCGCGCGAGCAGGTGCCGCGCGCATCATCGCCCATCCGGATGCCTGATGCATCCGAGGGATGTGACAGCACGACACCCGCTCGAGTGTCGCCGAGCGCGGCGTTCGAACGCGGTCGAACGACGGCGGGTCGCTCGCCTACGAGTGCGGCGACTGCATGGGCGGCGCATGAGCTTCCGAGCGCCGGGGCGAGCGGGAGGGAGGGACGCAGCATGCAGCAGGGAGTCTCGTAGGTGGTAATGGGTGGCGCGCTCGTCCACTTCGTCCTCTGTGCACCACATCGCGATTTGAGGCGAAGGCGCTGCACACGTCGGTAGTGATGGCGATGGCAGCAGGAGGAGCTGGCGGCAGGGCGGAGGACGCCGAGAGCCTCTCGGCGGCGGATGTGCTCGCGCTCTTCGCGGTCTTTGACGGCGAAGGAGACGACGGCAGCGCGGCGCTCGACGCTCGCAGTCGTGACGATGGCGGTGGGAACTGGAGCAGATCGCTTGACGCAGCTGACGACGACAACGACGCGCTGCTGCTGCTGCTTGCCGACGTGGACGAGCGGGAGGACGCGCGAGTGTCTCCGACGACGAACGGAGACCGAGCGACTGCGACAATCGCAGCAGCAGCACCGGAAGCGCCTCCACGAGTGGCGGCAGCAACCAGGAGACCGTACGCTGTGCTCAAGCCTGCTCCATCGAGTGTGGCTGGCGCGCACACCAGCAAGAGAGCAACGCCGTCGATTGCTCTGCTGGCAGCCGTTCGGAGCGGCGCTCTCGAGTGCGCGGAGCCTCAACCGAGAGCCGCAGCAGCTCCATTGACGCAGACGCCTGCTCCAAAGACCCGCAAGCGCGTGAAGGACGAGATCGAGAGTCTACGGGTGAGCGTGGCGAGCCTGGAAGCACAGCTGAGGAGACTCCGGTACGCGGACAACTCCGGGACGGCGACAGGTTGCAGGGACGTAGAGCCGCCGACGAGGACGCCAGGCGCGGTGTCCGCCTTGGAGTCGTTCGCGCTCAGTCTGATCACGGCGCAGTCGCCGGAGCCGTCGGTGTCGACGCTCCAGCTCTGGAAGCGCGTGGCGGTGCACCAGTTGGACGCGAGGAAGCGCGCCGAGGCGGAGAACGCGCGACTGAGGAGCCTGCTGCGCGCGCAGACGAAGCTCGCGCAGTCGCTGCAGCGGTCCTTCTCGAGGTGTCCGAGCGTGCTGGTGCGTCAACCGCGAACGTGAGTTCCGGAGCTCTGTCGGACTCTGTCGCTCACACGAGCGGATGCGCCGCTGCGTTTGTGGACAGGATCTCCGCCCGCCCGAGCCGAAGCTGAAGTTGACGAACCGCAGCCTCGTCGCAGACCCCAGCGCCGAGGCCGCTCAGGTGTACGCGCGGCTCGCGGAGCGGTTGGAGTCGCTGTATAAGCGGGTGGACGCGGCGCTCGCCGAGACGGGTCTCGGTGGCAACTGCGGCGAGTTCACCGCCACGCAAGTCAGGACGGATCCGGCCACCGGGCGAACCTTCGTCGACCTCACGAGCGCGTTCGTCCTGCCGTTCGAGATTGGCAGGACGAGCAGCGCGTTCTGGCTGTTCTTCAACCGGCCGTCCGGCGATCTGCGAGATGGAGTCTTCCAGGTGCGCGAGATGCGAGGTGGTTGCCAGAGCCTCTTAGCAGAGCTCGGTTGACACCGTGTCGATCCAGGACGCGGGGCCATTGCCGTCCGTGGACCCGGCAAGTGGCAAGATCCGCGCCAAGTTCGCGCTGAACATGCCGCTCCGGTTCGGAGACGTGGCATTCAGCGGACACATCCTGGGCAAGCGGTTCGTCGAGGACTCGCGCATCGTCTTCGCGTGGTGCACGGTTGGGACGTTCGAGAGCGCAGCGATTGGTGTTGGCCCGATGCCGATGCGAGAGAGCGGGTGGTCCGTGCTTGAGCGCGTCCCGAATGCCGCGAGTCCGGCGACTGCCGCGACACTCGTGCGCTCCGTGTTCCGGATCCATCCTCAGACCGAGCTCTCGCGCGAAGGCGCGCTGGAAGATCGAGTTGCCCGCGCTCTGTCAGATGCCGTCGCAGAGGCGTTCTTGGAGGACGCCACTCTGCTGATCCGAGCCGCCGAGAGCATCATCATGCGCGTGCAGTGACCGGGAGTGACTAGCATGAGAGAAGGTATCTCCATCAGATCTGGAAGCAAGCGCGAGGCTGTTTAGGTTCTTCATGCTGCTGTCAGCACTCAGTCGACGTGCGGTGTCACACCACCATTGGCAAGCTCGCTCTTCAGTGCATGCAGTCCTGTCTAAGGTGTTTGTTGTTGACACCACACAGACGAACGCCGCCACTGCGACGATAACAGCGCGGGCACGCGACTATCAGCTCTCAGCTCGAACGCTCTCAGCCAGTTGTGAACGTCACTTTCTGTTTGTGACTCGTCTGGTCTATTTGTAAGGAAAAAGTCTTTTTGTTGTGAAAAATGTCATGTATTGGTAAATTTGTTTGGATAAGTGCCACCAATTCTTCGTATATTGGAGTATACACTCATTCGTACAATAACTGTATATTTTTCCTGCGACCAAAAGAAAATGTTCTGAGCAACGTTAACCTGATTCGCATCTCCAAGTAGAATCGAGTATGTATTTTCTGTATAGTAAATGGTGTTGTCGTGATCAGTATTGGTTGCAAATCAAATGTAATAATGGTTGCAAATTAAATGCCACCTGTCACTTGCCTTGCATCGTCTCGCGCTCGCTCGTGCCACCTCAAGCCGCCGCTCGCGCACTCTTCCTGTCCAGCGCTTCCTTCACTGCTCACTGCACCTAGCTACAGGTAGATGCCAGTGGCGATGGCAGCTGACGACCCGCGCGCGAAGCTCTTCCACGGTAGGTGGGCGATTCGCCGGCGAACCGCAGTTGTCATGCTCGACGCACGTCCTCTACTCACTTCGCCTCGTCGCTCCCGACGCCTCCGAGCAGACCAGGTGCACGGCTACATCAAGCTCGGCGGACTCGGTGTGTCGCTCGTGGACACGCCGCAGTTCCAGCGCCTGCGCGACCTCAAGCAGCTCGGCACGCTCTACTACGTCTTCCCAGGCGCCTCGCACAACCGCTTCGAGCACTCGCTCGGCGTCGGGTATCTCGCTGGCGAGACGGTCGAGCGCTTCCGCCTGCAGCAGCCGGAGCTCGAGCTCACGCGCCGCGACGCCAACCTGCTGGTGCGTCGCCGTGTGTGCGAAGAGCTGTCGTCGGGAGTGGTGACTGAACGCCGTACTGGGGCAGAGCGCCGCAGGACTGCTGCACGACCTCGGCCACGGCCCGTTCTCGCACGTCTTCGAGCACCAGTTCATGCCGCTCGTGGCGTCGGCCAGCGGCCTGAGCTACCACCACGAGGACATGTCGATCAAAATGATCGACTACATGGTCGACGAGAACCAGATCGACTTGGACCGCGGCGACGTGCGCTTCATCCAGGAGCTCATCGTCGGCGCCAAGGAGTGCGTCGACACCGGACACTCGCGGTGCATGGGGCTTGTCGACACCCGCTCTCACACTCACGCGTGGCTCTGTGGCCTGCAGCTACCACACGCAGCAGCGCGGCACGCGGCTGAGCTCTCGCGGGTTCCTGTACGAGATCGTCGCGAACGGCCGCAACTGCATCGACGTCGACAAGTTCGACTACCTCGCGCGCGACATGGTCAACCTCTTCGGCGTGCGCAAGGTGTACAACTTCTCGCGCCTCTGGATGTTCAACCGCGTGATCGACGACCAAATCTGCTACCACACGTCCGTGAACCTCGACATCTACGACCTCTTCCAGCAGCGCTACCAGATGCACAAGTCGGTATGTGTGTCGCTGTCTCGACCTGCATGAACGACGCGCGTGGGGTGTGGGGAGCGAGTGCTGACGCGTACTGCTCGCTGCAGATCTACAACCACCGCAAGGGCAAAGCGGTCGAGTTCATGATCTGCGACGCGATGCTGCTCGCGGACAAGACGCTCGGCATCTCGGCCGCAACGCAGTCGGCGGAGGACTTCCAGTTCCTGACCGACCACGTCGTCCACGTACGTGCCGCTGGTGCCGTCACCGACCGAGTTGCGCGCTGACGCTGATGCTGACGCTTGCGAGCACAGACGATCGAAGCGTCGAAAGACCCGGCGCTGGCCGAGTCGCGGCGCATCATCAAGCAGCTCCGGTGCCGCAAGCTGTACGAGTTCGTGGACGAGTACCTCCTGCCGCCGCACTTGACGTCGACGGTGCCGAAGGTCACGAGCGAGAACATCGCGTGCTACAACGTCACGAGCGGCGTGCACCTGGACCCGCAGGACATCATCATCGCCGACGGCCGCCTCAACTACAACCTGAACGACCAGAACCCAGTGGACCACGTCTCGTTCTACAGCTCGAACGACCTCAACCGGAGCTTCCACATCCCGAAGGACCAAGTGAGCTTGCTGTTCCCGGAGAAGGTGCGACGTGCGCGCTTGGCATCGCCGGAGCGTGGACGCTGTGAGTGACGACGTCATGTGGGTCTGCGACTCGGTCAGTTCGAGGAGCGCGTGATCCGTGTGTACAGCCGCAGCCCGTCGCCCGAGATCCAGAAAGCCATCCTCGTACGCCGTGCAGCCGCGCTCGGAGACCCGATGGTCGTGGTCCCTTCTCACGTTGTCGCCCACGTGCCGTTGTCCAGGAGGCGTTCCGGAGCTTCCTGCGCACGTTCAGCACGACGCTGCCGCCGCCGTCGCCCTCCTCCAAGGTTCGTTCGGCTCCAGCTCGAGCGCTCGCTTCGTGTTGAGAGCGACTAGCGCTGATGCCGGCGCGGTGTCTGCAGATCTTGCCCAAAGTGCGTCGCCCGCCGTCGTCGATCGTCCACAAGACGGAGATCAAGAGCAACCTCCTGTCCGGTAAGCTGAGCGCATCGCCTGGCACCCCGTCGACCTCCACCAGCGCTAACCTGCGTCCTCTCTCGCTCGCCACGCCGTCACAGCACTCCACATCGCCGCTCGTGACGCCGAGAAGCTGTCCGAGGTCGCCGACGACGTCGCCGCCTCCAGCGCCAGCAGCGACGAGCGCACCCCGAAGCGCTTCCGTGAGAGCTGATCTCGAAGATCGAGGTAGACACCCGCTAGCCTGGTACCCTGCGACCTGCAGCCCAGGAGCTCGGAGCATGTACCACCCCCTCCTTCCTTTCGCCTTCTTGTGCTGGCAACTTCGTCCAGATGCGATCTCCCGTCCTCCGGATGTCTGCAACCGCTCATCGGCACTCTCACGCTTGCATGCCGCCATCGCAGCTCAGTTCCGGATTCGCCGTGGCCGACGCACTCGCGTACAGGACCCCATCGCTTCGCTCTCCGCTCCTTCGGCCGACGAGATGCTCCAGACGCCCATCGCGATCGCCGCAGCGGCGCTGCTCCTGGCGGCTCCCGCGCTCACGGCGGTGAGCCCCGTGTTCAAGCTTGGCGTGCCCAAGTACAACGGCTCCGGGTGCCCGAGCGGCTCGATCGACATGGTGACAGCGAGCGACGGTCAGACCGTCTCGGTGCTCTTCTCCAAGTACGCCGCGACGACCGCGAGCAGCAAGGTCGAGCGCAGGGCGTGCAGCCTCATGGTGCCCGTCGACGTGCTCCCCGGCATCTCGATCGGCATCTTCAAGGCCGACTACCGCGGCTACGCGTACGTCCCAGGGCTCAACGGCTCGTACGTCGACTTCAACGCGAGCTACTTCTTCGCCGGCAGCGCCGGGCCGACGTACACCAAGAGGTGGGGGCCGACGACGAACGACGAGCTCTTCCTCTCGCAGAAGATGACCGCGACGTCGATCGCCTGGTCCGGCTGCAAGCCGTCGACGATCCTGCGCATCAACACGGCGATCTCCGCGTTCAAGGGGCCGTCGGCGGCCGGCACATGGGGCGACGACCCGCAGATCACCATCGACTCGACGGACATCACGGTCGAGAAGGGCATCGAGTTCTTCCTCACGTACAAGCGCTGCTAGAGCGCTCAGTAGTGCACTTCGTGCTCAGTCTCCCGTTCGAGCAGGCAGTACGTCGCCCACACCAACCCGCTCGCTCACTGTCGCCCAGCTTCGATGATGTGGTGCGCCACGCGCTTCAGCGTGTCTTTCAGGTCCTCCTGAGCGCCACACGAGCCACCGTCCACTCACATCAGCACCACGCCACCACCACCTCCAAGCACTCAGCACAGCGCACCTTGTCCTTCTCCATCGCGTAGACCTCCACCGCCGCCTCGAGGATCTCGTCCTGCCGCGCGATCGACCGCTTCAGCGCCGCGAGCTCGTCCGGTACCAGCCCCAGCTCGCTCGCGAAGTGCAGCAGTTGCTTCTCCATGCGGCCGATCTTCGACGTGCTCGGACTCAGCGCGCCGCCGCTGCTGCGCTTGAGCGCGGCGCAGCGCGCCAGGATGCGCTGCAGCGTGTCCGCGAGGTCTTCGCTGTCCTTCGTCGCGTGGTACACGTCGAACGCAGCGAGCACCTGCGCGTGGTACGCCGCGTAGAGCGTCTGCACCTCCGCCCACTCCTCGCCGGAGATCAGTCCGCTCTCCGAGAGCCACGCCAGCACGCCATCGGCCTCGTCGGCGTCCACCTCGCGGTCCACCATCTCGATCGCGCTCGACGCTGTCGTCGCGTCAGTGGTCCCGGATCCCTCGCCAGCCTTCGCGGTCGCGAGGCGCGAGATCCGCTCCAGCGTGTCCGCGAACTCCCCGTCGTCGCTGTCGCCGAGGTACACGATGAACGCTGCGAGGATGCGGTCGTCTCGCGCGTCCACGAGCGCCTGCAGCACGCCGCGCTCGACCCGCCCTTGCTGCTCCAGCGGCAGGATCCAGTCTCGCACGATACTGCGGTGGTTCTCCTCCCACACGAGCAGGTCGCACAGGCGCCAGACCGTGTCGACGAACTCGTTCAGGTCCTGGTCGTCGTTAAGCACGTCGATGGCTGCCAGCAAGCGGTCGTCGCTCTGCCCGAGCAGCGTCAGCAAGAGCTCTCGCTGCCACTCGGACAGTCGGCCCGCGGTCGAGAGCCTCTCGACGAGCCGAGCCGCAGCGAACTCCTCCGAGTCGGGGTCGAACTGGTCGAGCGACAGCGCCGCGGGGCGAGCGCCGCCGCTCCGGCTGTGACGCGGCGAGCACACCGGTGGCTCGCCGAAGTCCGCGTGCTTGACGACCAGCAGCAGCGTCTCGACCAGCTCCTTGATGTCTCCGTCGGCCTCGAACGCCTCGTTCGCCGCGAGCAGCGCCTCGTTCCGCTCCTCGTACAGCCGGATGAGCCCGTCGGCCTCGTGCGACCGGAGGAGCTTGCGCCGCATCATCTCGCCGACCACCTCCACGAGTCGGAGCTTCGAGTCGTTTCGGCTCGTGAACCGCGCGATGCGCAGCAGCGTGTCGCCGAGGTCGTGCACGTTCTTCTCGAGCTCGAACACCTCCCACGCCGCGCGCACGAGCTCGTTGCGGCGCACGAAGAGCTGCTTCACGAGCGCCTTCTCCGTCTCGCGCAGCACGTCGCAGTGCGCATTCACCACCTGGCTGAAGAGCTGCAGCGCCGCGCCTTCCTCGGCCTGGAGCTGCAGCTTGGCGATGCGCTGCAGCGTATCGAGCAGCTCCGTCTCGTCCTCGTCGCTCGCGAACACCTCGTACGCGCTCTGGAGCAGGTTGTGGTTCTCCGCGATGAGCTTCTCGAGCACGGCGGCGTACTCGGCGTCGAGCACCTGGCGCTCGGCCCAGTGGTGCACGTAGCGCACCAAGTGGCTCTGCCAGTTCACCACCGACACGTCCACCGTGTGGTCGTCGACGCTCATGCTGCGCACGAAGTGCGCCTTCTCCTCGTCGCCGAGCTCCATCGTGATCTCCTCGACGACGTCCACGAGCGCGTCGCGCAGCGCCGCGAGGTCGCGCGTGCGCTGGAACGCGTCCACCGCCGCGAGCACCTGCGCGTCGCGCTGCTTTACGAGCGCGCCGAGGATGTCGTATTCGAGGCTCGTGATCATCTGCTTCTGGTGCAGCGCGTGCAGCAGGTCGATCGGCCGCGGCGCGAGCGCCTGCGGGGTCGCCGCCTTGCTGCTCTTGCGCGGGCTGCTGCGCTTCTTCGGACTCGTGTTCCCCGCTGCAGCCAGCGACGCCACCCTCGTCGGCGCCGCTGCGGGGCCGAGCGCCGCGATCTGCTGCACCGCCTTCTCCAGCTCTGGCGCGCTGAAGTCGATGCGGTACGACTGGAGCGCGCTCAGCAGCAGCCGGTTCTCCGACAGCACGAGGCCGACGAGGTATGCGACCTGCTCTTCCGGCAGCGCGTGCTTGCGCAGCAGGCGCTCGAAGACCGCGAGCAGCTCCGTCTTCTGGCTCGCGCCGGTCTCCGCCGTCCGCTTCTCGCGGTACGCGGCCGCGGCGGCGAGGATCTCGGCCTGCGCCTGCGGAGAGAACACGCTGCGCGCGACGGCCACGAGCTTCTGGTACACGAGCTCCGCCTGCGCGTCCGCCTCGGTCCGCGGCTTGGGCGGCGCGACGCCGTTCGCCTTGGGCGGAGCGGGTGTCGCGTCGGTCGCGTCGCCCCCGCGGCCGGAGTGCGCCAGCTGGAGCAGGAACTGCTTCTTCTGCGCCACGCTCTGGCCGGAGCGCATGGCGCGCAGCACCGGCGCCGCCTGCTGCTCGCAGAGCTCCGCGAGCACCGCGGCCTCGAACGCGCTCAGCTCTTTCTCCTCGCTCAGCGCCGCCACGAAGCGCCGGACGCGCGCGCTGGCGTCCGTGTCCGCCTCCTTGGCCTTCGTAGGCGACTGATCTGCTGCCGGCTTCGCGCCGCTCACCTTCCCGGCCTTCGCCGCGTCCGCGAGCGTCACGAGCGCCGTCACGCTGCCTTTCCCATCCTGTGGATCAAACGAATACAACACGATTCGACTTTTCAGCGTCACTTACTATGCGTCATGTCGACTGTGAGTGGACACAAACCGTTGCGAGCAGCGTGGGGTCCAAGCACGCCAGCGACAGCGGCACGACGCGCCGCTCGCCGCCCGCCGTCGCCACCAGGAAGCCGCAGACCGCCGGCACCCGCAGCGCGCGCGCGAGCACCCGCGTCACCTCCGCCGGCCGGACCCCCGCGTACAGCGCCACGTGCGCGCGGCGCGAGGGCGGCTCGAGAGACGGCGGCGCGCGCACGAGCACGACCGTCACGCCTGCCGACGCCATAGTGAAGAAAGAGAGGTAGCTTGCCAGGTTCTTGATACTCGAAGAGTGAGAAAGAAGCATACCAGAGACAACCGTCGATGCAGGACGGAGCGTATCGAGTCACTCGCGCGCGACCGGAGAAGCTGGCGCACGATTCCGACAGGGAAGATCGTCTCGCGAGGACTCGATTCGACGTTCGCATCGGAGAGCGACACACAGCACTGAGCCCTCTCGTTTCCCTCCTGGTGCTTCCGTAGCACGATATGTTGCACGTCGTCCATGCTGCCTGCTCGAACTGGTTCCCCTGGCTGATAGTGCATGAACTCCAGGCATCCTTTGCGGGATCGAAGCGCGGGATCGAACCGAGGCGCCGGACCATCACTGACAGCGCGTGCTACGGCAGCCTGGTGGGCTTCACAGCTTCCCTTTGATGCGCTACACGCGCTTCAGCGCGTCGTCCTGGTCCTCCTGCACAAGCCACTTCGGTTGCAGGTCGTTTCATGAACCAAGATAATGTACAATCCGATTCGACTTGCACCGTCAGCTACTATGTACTATGTCGGATGCTGATCGACATGATCACTCGCGACGCTGCAAGTGCGCATTGCTCAAGTTCACGCGAGCAGCAAACGTCCTCCTGCTCGACGCGCGGCTCCGATGCCGCTCACGTCCATGCGCCGCACGTGGTCGGCGGTGCGGCTCGCGGCCGAGTTCCTCTTCGTCATCGTGCTCACGGGACTCGACATCCGCGACCTCAACTACAAGATCAACTGGCTCGGGCCGTACATCGACTACCGCTTCGCCGCCGTCGGACCGAACGTGCTCCAGCCCGTGAACCTCCAGCTCGCGGTGAACATGACGACCCCCGGGATGCTCAAGCGCCGACCGAACGGCTGGAGCTCGTTCCTCGAGAAGTGCTCGACGTTGTCGCCCGTGGCACGCGCCGCCACCTTTCGCTCGCTCATGGGACGCAACTGCACGGTCGGATCTTCGACCGCGAACGTAACGTATGAGCGTCTCGTGATGGCAGGATCCGTGCGCGTGGACTCGGTTGCGTGGGCGTGCTGCCAGTTGCTCGAACCGAACCGCCAGCCGCCCATCTGCAGCTCCCCCGCCGTGCACGGCTTCAATGAGCGGTACTACATGGAGGCGATCCCAGTGCCCGATGACTGGGTTGCGACGAGAGGCAGCGACGCAGAAGCGGAGCTGCTCAACCTGCTCGACGTCATCGGCATGAGCACACCGCTGAACGCCGTCACGTGTGTCGAGGGCTTCGAGTTCGTCGCGGAGGGACAGTACTACGCGACGGTGTTCGGCTGCGGCTCACCGACGTACTTCCGCAGCGCATTCGCCGGGCACTACGCCGCGAAGCTCCGCGAGCTCCACCACGACAAGGCGTACCTCACGGTCGACAACATCAACCTCATGGGCTTCCACTTCATGATCCGCGAGAACTGCGTGAGCGACTTCAAGGTTGCGACGAACAACGTCACAGGCGTGCTTGGCATCACTCACACGACGACGATGAACTTCTCGTCCTACGGCCAGCTCTACGCGCTCATGATCGTCATCGACGTGATCCTGGCGGTGGTCAACCTCGCGTCGGCGCTGCAGCTCGGGTTCAGCACCGTCATCCCGGCGTTCCGCTCGAAGGCGCCGAACGCCGACGAGAGCTTCGCACGCGAGGAGTACGCGTCGTTCATGACGAGTTCGCTGTACCGCAGCCCCGTCGTGATGGCGCTGCTCGTCGTCTCGCAGCTCTCGTCGTGGTTGATGATCATCCCCAACTCCGTGATGTGGACATGGGGTAACAGCCAAGCGGCGAAGGTGCAGGCGTACTTGTCCTCCATCCGCACGTGGACGCTCATCCTGATCGTCGTCAACAACGTCTGGGACCTCTTCGTCTTCTTCCACGAGCGGCTCGCGTTCTGGATCTCGCAGCACACGTTCCTCATGAGCGCCGAGATCATCGCGGTCGGCGCGTACGTGTCATACCACAACCGCCTCAAGATGTTCGCGATCGCGGACGCCAAGTACACCGTCGAGCGCCAGCGCAGCATGGACGCGACGTCGTTCAGGAACTTCACTGGCGCCTGCAACGCGTACAACGGCGACCTGGACCACCAGGTGAATACCTCGACGAGCATCCTCTGGATCGTGTACAAGCCGTTCTTCACGATCCTCTGGTACAGTGTCGTCGCGATCTTCGTGTACGCGCTCGTCAAGTGCGTCGCCATCTGCTCGCTGCCGTTCCTCGCGCGCCGGTTGTTCAAGAAGGAGATCTTCGTGGTCACCGACATGGGCAGGTACGCTGTCAGCTCTCGCGACGACACGACACCGGAAGAAGACGAGGACAAGCCGCCGGCACCGCTTTCAGGCGACACCGAGAGGAAGTCGCCGACGCCGCTCACGAGCGAAGTCTCGAGGAAATCGTCGGCGACGCGCAGCTTCGGCGTGACGCACCTGCATCGCTTCGGCAAGGCGGAGAGCTCCATCGCCGAGAACTCAGTCGCGGTGCCGGCACTGCCTCCGCTGAGTCCGAACTCGGCGCTCCGGCGCCGCGGCTACGCGCGCCTGCCGCTCGAAGAGCTGCTCAACACGCCGATCCGCGCTCGGAGCCTCGTGCGCACAACCGTCTCGCTCGACCACGTCGTGAACCGGCAGCACTTCGTGTCGGCGAAGCTCTACCTCGAGTTCGGCGTGTTCTTCGTCGCCGGCCGCATGAAGCCGCGCTGGGGGTTCCTCAACCCAGTGCCGCCGATCATCCAGGTGAACAACGCGGTCGTCTCGGACCTCGTCGAGCCCATGACGCCGGAGGAGCAGCTCAGCAGACTGCGACCAGCGACAGCTGGGGCAGGCAAGACACACTGATCATACACCTGTACTCGACTTTATGCATACAATACACCATATACACTGCTCTCAACAGAATGTTTGTTCGTCCACTTCCTCTCTTCACTCCTCTCGACTACCGCCGCCATCAGCAGCAGCTCCGGAGACCGTCAGCTCGCAGCCGGGGACGATGCGCCGCCCAGCACACGCGCGCGCAGCTGCATCGGTTCTCTGCGTCGCGACGTTCGCGCTGGAGTTCGTGGCGTCCGCCCGCACCGCGCTCTTGGTCCGCGAGACGCCGATCCGTCCACTATCCACCGACTCGAGGCTCGTCGAGCAGGTGTGGACGGTGTCTGCGCCGCCCGAGGACCCGGCGGCGACGCTCGACGCGCTCAGCATCTCCGTTCTGGGAGACGCGTTCGTCTCCTTCGACCCGAGCGCCGCGGTCGGTCTCCCCAACTCGGGTGGCGGTGCAGCGAACACCGTCGCGATCGTGCGCGTCGCTGCTGACACAGCGTCCGAGCTCTCGAGCTTGAGCGTCTCGGCGGACGCGCGGGCGGACGGCTGGCGGCAGCTCAGCGTGTTCGCTGGTGCGCGGCTGGCGGACGCGGTGACGGAGGTGGTGCTCACGCAGCCGACGCAGGTGCAGCTGCTGCGTTCGTCGGGCAGAGGCGACGTGGTCGTCGGGGATCAAGTGCTCTTCGGATCACCTCCCAGGTTCGGCGTCGCGCAAGGCGGCATCGACGTCTCGGGGTACGGTACCGTCTTCGTGCAGCTGGCAGGTCCGCTCGAGGGGCGGTTCGCGTCGCTGAACGTGAGTGGGTCGGGCGATCTGCAGATCGAGGCGTCGTCGATCCAGTTCACCTCTTTGAGCGTGACGAACTCCGGTGCCGGGGCCGTCATCAGCCTCTTCGCAGACTCGAGCGACTGCGCGACCTCCAACTTCGTGATCACCGAGAGCGGAGATGTCTGCTGGGACATCACGCGCTTCCAGACGTCGTCGCTCGCAGTGGCGTTGAGCGGATCGGGATCCGTCACTGCGGTCGGCAGTGGTACATGCGACTCGGAGACTGTGGCCGTCAGCGGTAGCGGCGACGCCGCACTCGACGCTATAGAGTGCCGTCACGTGCAAGTGAACCTCAGCGGCAGCGGCGACGCAGTTGTTCAGGCGAGCCAGTTCCTCGGCGGGGTGGTGTCGGGAAGCGGGAGCGTGACCTACACGTCGCAGGAGCCGCTCTACATGAGCGGCAAGAACGGCGAAGCCCCAACTGGCTCAAGCAAGAAGCTCGCGAGGCGCAGTTCGGCACCGTTGGCGTCGAAAACGTGCAAGAAGCGAGTGGCGCCGACGAACAAGCTGAAGCGAGCGAACGCCGCGGCAGCCGCGTACTCTCCGCCGTTCGAGCCCGAGGACAGCGACGGCGAGAGGGACTGGAACGTCGGAGACAGCGGCAGAGGTGGCGACAGCGCGTGGTCGATCTTCGACGAGGTCAGGACGTTCATCGGTGCGAACCTCTACGTCGTGATCCCCGTGGTCCTCTTCGTCGGGTTCTGGACGATCATGCTGGCGCTGTCGCGGCGCGCGCACCGCCGCCGGCGAGACCCGGAGCAGCACCCTCTGCTGCGCAGTGACGAGGAGGACCCACCAGTGTACATCTGAGAGCCTCCTGCCAGTACCAGTACCGTTCCTCATGACCAACGGTGTGGCTGACTGGCATCCCTGTTCTATTCACGCGTACACGTCTCGAGACGTCGCGAAACTCGTGCGCGCTCGTCCCGCACGACCATATCCACGGACGGCGGCGCCGGGCGATGACGCCGCACGCGAAAGCCAAGCTCGAGGTACTTGTAAACCTCGCGATCGCGCTCTTCCTCGTCGCCAGCGACGTGCGCGACATCCACTTCAAGGCGTACTGGGTCGGACCGTTCGACACGTTCCACTTCAAGAGTCTGCCGGCGATGTACGCGCTGCGACCGACCCCAGCGAGGCCGACAATGAACGTGTCCGAGCCGGGTCTTGAGCGCGCGTCTGGCTGGACCTCGTTCCTCGACAAGTGCGACTCCGTGACAGCAATGGGCAAGCTGCCAGTGTCCCGCGTCGCGTTCGCAGCGAACTGCACGATCGACACGCCCGACCGCAACGTGACGCGCGCGAACCTCGTCGTCACCAGCTCGATCCGCGCAGACTCGGTCGCCTGGGCGTGCTGCCAGCTCATTGACATGAACCGCCAGCCGGGCATCTGCAGCTCGCACGTCGTCCGCGACTTCGAGCGCAGATACTACATCGAGGCGACACCGATCGCTCCGAGCTGGATCGTACCGCGAGGGAGCAAGGACGAGCTCGAGGTGATTGCGCTCCTGGAGATCCTCGCGGAGAGCGCTCCGCTCTACCAAGTGACGTGCGTCGAAGGCTTCGAGCTCCAGGAGATGAAGAAGTACAAGTCGACGATCTTCGGCTGCGGATCTCCGAACCACTTCCGGAGCGCGTTCGCGGGCTTCCACGCGACGAGGTTGCGCGAGCTGCTGCGCTCCAAGGTGTACCTCACGACGAGCAGCTTGAACCTCATGGGGCTGTACTACCAGATCCGCGAGAACTGCTTCAGCGACTTTGAAGCATTCACGGACGCAGCGGGGACCCTGGTCGTCTCCCAGATGACGACGATCAACTTCTCCGCGAATGGGCCGCTGTATGTTTTCCAGATGATCGTCGACACGACGCTCATGGCGCTGAACGCGCTGAGCGTGTTGCAGATCGTCACGCGGCTCGTGGCTCCCGAGCTTCGGAAGAGAGACCCACGCTGCGTCGTCAACTTCCTGCGAGAAGGCTACTCGCTCTTCCTGTCGAGCACGCTCTACCGGAGCGACATTGTGGCGCTCATGGTCGCGATTTCCCAGCTCCTCTCGTGGATGCTCATCTACCCGAACGCCGTGATCTGGAACTGGGGGAACAGCAACGCCGGGAAGGTGCAAGGGTACCTGTCGTCACTGCGGATCTGGGCACTCGTTCTCGTCGTCGTGAACTTCCTCTGGGACATCTTCGCCTTCTTCTTCGAGAGCCTCGCGTACAAGATCGCTAAGCGCACGTTCGTGGCACCAGCCGAGATCGTCGTGATCGTCGCAGTCGTGTCGTACTTGGACCGCATGACGGTGTTCGCGATCGGCGAGACCAAGGTGGAGTACGAAAAGCAGCGCTGGATCGACGCGACGTCGTTCTCGAACGCGATCATCACGGCGAACTCGTACAACCCGACGCTCGAGTTCGAGATCAGCACGCCGACAGAGAGTCTGTACAACATGTACAGACCGCTCACGCGCATCGTGGGCTTCAGTGTCGCTGTCGTCTTCGTGCACTGCCTGCTCAAGCTGTGTCTGCTCAGTTGGAACCCGTTTCGCTGGGATCTCGAGCGGAAGTTCCGCGTCCTGGAAGACGCGAACGCACTTGCGGACGCGTCGACAGCAACTCCACCCAACGTTGAGACTGGCGAGAGCGACATTCGATGCGTTCACGGCCGCCAACTATCCCGGAGGGTGACGGCATCGACGCGGAAGAAGGCGTCCATCTTCCCCACGACGACAAGCGAGAGCGCGTCAAACGCCTCTGATGCTGCGGATATAGCGGTAATCCAACGAGACTACCACCGTCTTCCGCTCGAAGTGGTCCTGAACAAGGCGATCCGAGCCAGAAGCCTCGTGCGACCAATTCTTGCGCTCGACCAGGTCGTGAACCACGAGCAGTACGTATTCGCACCGCTGGCGCTCGAGTTTGGCGTGTTCGTCATGAGCGGACGCTTGAAGGCGCGCTGGGGGTTCCGCAACGCGGTGCCGCCGGCGATCCAGGTCAACCACTCGGTCGTCTCGGACAAGATCCGTCCGCTGCAAGCAGGCGAGGTGGCACTGCACGAGTAGGAACTACTGCTGAAGCGTGTCAACCCTAGTTCAAACGGCGAGGCATTCTGACACGCTCGTGTTTCGCGGTGCCTCCTGGTATGAGCAGCTCACAGCGCGCGCCTTGCTGGCCGAATCGCGCATTCTCGCGCGGGAAATGGATCGCACAGAGCCACATGAGAGCATCAGCACGACGATATCGACAAATCCACTTCAAGGATGAGAGTGATGGTCCTGTAGCCATGTACGACCAACACTCGAGGCGGAAGCTGCCTTTTCCTGCATCGCTTCTTTCCCCACAGCACTCCTCTCTGGTGCTCACCCAGCTCAACTCCTTGTCCATTCAGCAACTTACTCCGCACCACACAGGTGCCCGAGACTTGGACTGCTCCAGCGCCGCCCAAACGCACTCGCAAGCGCGGATATCATTATGGCTCCCTCATTCTCGAACGTGGTCGTGAACTCTCCAACCCGTCGACGTGGCCAAGCTCCGATCCACCTCCGCAGATCCGAGCGGCTAGCGGCCCAGCGACTCGAGAAAGCGCTGCAACTCACCAAAGCAAAGACATCTGCGCGCGCACTCCCGCGTCGGTCGCAGCGGCTGATCGAGAGAGCGCTCAACTGCCTATCCACACAAGCAATCGCGCTTCCGAAGACCGACAGCCCTGACAAGACGGTAAGGACAGCGCGCATGAGCCAGAAGCGTCTCCACGTCAAGGGGTCCATCTCTCCATCCAAGAAGACATCGAAGCAAATGAAAGTTGCGGCGAAGCGGGTCGCTGGGGCGAGCGTCAAGCGCGCCATTGTCTTTCCAACCTCGCCGAAGTCTGCTCGCAATTCTAGTCCGAGATCGTGCGTGGACGTCCCTCCAGTACTGCTGCAGGTGGAGCGCGAGTGCAGCGACTTTGCGTGGTTGATGACTCGGTGGAACGATGTGCCGTACGCGAACCGGACGTCATGGGACAACGTCCTTGCGAGGCGAGGCAAGTTTCTTCAGCTTGCGTGCAAGAGTGGTGACGCGTCGCTCATGGAAGCAGTGCTCCAAATCTCGACGGCACCGCTGTACCGCGACATTGACAAGTGGAAGTTTGTCGACGCGGTGCACTACGGTGTCGAGTACCAGCTGTACGACATGTTACCCTGGCTCAACCGCTTCGAGCAGTCGTTCCCGGATCCCACATCGCCATGCGAGTCCAAGTTGATGAACATGGCTCTGGCGCACGGAGATCTCCGTACCGCCGAGTGGCTGTACGCGCATCGCCTGCACGTGCATAGCGAACAGATCCTGCAAGCGACACGAGAGCAACTTCAGCACCAATCGCCGGAGCTGAAGCGATGGGTGAAGGACAGATACCCGGACGTCATTCGCGCGTGAAACTCTGCGCTGTGTGCCAGACTGCTATCGGTGCCGACCACTGAAGTGCGATGTGCGGTGCAAACACTTAGATGTGATGTGAACATGATGAAAAAACTGCGAATGAACTAGGAAGCTCACACGACACATACTGCGCGATCTCGATGAAAGAGGAGAATGGAGGCAACAGAACGCGCTGGTGTAGTGCACAGCATTAGACCAGGCCTCACACTACCGACTCACGCACTGGCATCACTTAGACTCGCTGAGCCGCACCTCGATACGTTTCTCCTCATCCTCGCCCGCCCCAGAGTAAGCGCATCGGAATCACTCGCTTGTGTAGAACAGCCCAAAGTTGTCCACAGGAGCGGAGTCGCGGTAGTAGCAGCGTGATCTGTCTTCTCTGGTTGATCCAGTGGTGGTTGCGACCGGACCGTGTCCACAGCGGTCGGTTGAGCTCGCTCATCGACGCTGGCGGCGAGCGCGTGAACAAATCAGGTTGTTCTTCGACCAAGTCACCACACTTTGCAGCAGCCGTGTTCTCGACACGAACTCGAAACTTGAAGCCAGTGGCGACAGATCGTAGCAGCCATACTCAGCGAAGAGAGTCTCCACTTGTGTGGGAGCACATCAGTACAATCGGAGTGGAGTGCGAGGAACATGACACGACTAGATGTGCGAGCTGGTTCGATTCCAAGCTGCGTTCGCATGGAGAGAGAAGTCCAAGATGCCTGAGCGTCAGGATCTCGTGCCAACCGCCGCCACACAAAGATCACAGAGTTGAGCGGTCTGATTGAGCGTGTCTGAGAGAAGAGCGAGCGGTCCACTGATGCGGTCGACGTTGCTGACCGCGCTGGCTCGTGTCGGTCTCTGCGCTCCAAACCAGTGCCATGCGAAATGATTTGCCGCGTTTGCTCGAATCGAATCGACTGCCACACACTCTGCAGCTATGAACTCACGAGAGCACCGCTTCGGTGCTTGGAGATCGGGCTCGAGAGCGAGGAGTCCTTACATCATTGGTGAGTTCTCCTAGCTAACAGTGCACCTACGATAGGAACCTATCAGGTGAACCCACCGGAAACGGTGATCGCGTCGATCTCGACGCGGTGTTCGCTGCGCGCCAGCACTCCTGGAGACCTTGAGGGTGTCGACGGGGGTCGTGCACTCGCGTACTGGATGAGTGGATGAGTCCCGTCGCCGCGAGCGACTGGATTCGGCGACGACCTGCGCAGCTTCGCGGTGGGCTACAACTGATTTATCCACCCGCGACCGCCGCCGCTCTCCGTCACTCTCCGCCCTCTGCTACGCGCTAGGTGCTTCCCTGCTCACTCGCGCTTTCTCCGGACAACGAGAGCGACCGGGATGAACACGGCGAGCTCGTGGCGCTCTCCTTGCATCGACCACTGGCCTTCACTCAGTAGTAGCAGCAGCTTCGGTGTCTCCCCGACGAAGAGACTCAAGATGTCGACACCGCGCGCCAGCTCGCCGACTTCGCCGCTGCCGGTAGTGTCAGCTCCAGCGAATAGACCGCCAGCCGCCAGCAAGACCTCACTCGCGTTCATCCTAGCCAACGAGAACGAAAGCAACGACGGATCCGACGAGCAGGACGACGGCGAACCGGATGAAGAGGACAGCCCCATTCACGACCATCACCAACGCGACGAGAACTGCACGCTGGAAGCATCCGCGCGCAGTTCCATCGAGAGCAGAGAGTGCGAGCAGGAGCACGCGTTCGCAGCACCTTTCACAACCCAGCGAGTTCCTCGTCCGAGTTTCCCACTCGAAGAGCCTCAGGCGCGCAGTTACACTCAGGTCTCAAGCGAGAGCTGGAGTGGTGGCGCGCCGCCGCGAAAGGTTCGCGATGCAGGAGCTATGGCGGCGCTGTGCTCGCTCTGACGTATGCGTTGCTTGGGCGAGCAGGGAAGCAAGTTCTGCACGATGCCAGGATGCACAAGCCGAGCAAAGCACGCGCGTCTGTGCTGGAAGCACGGTGCGTCGATCACCGCTTGCTATTGTGCGGCTCAGTGACCTGAGCTGACCTCGCCATGGGTGTTCGTCTGTGATCCTCTCGTCCTGTCAGGCGGATCCGTGAAGTGCAAGGTGCCAACGTGCAGCAATCGCGCGAAGAGCAAGGGCGTGTGCTGGTCGCACGGCGGTGGCACGATCTGCTCGTTCGAAGGCTGCTCAACGATCTCCGTCTCCAACGGCGTGTGCTGGGCTCACGGCGGCGGCAAGCGCTGCGTCGTCGAAGGCTGCGAACGCCCGTCGTACGGGCGAACTGGCAATCTCTGCTCCGTCCACTTCGCCAACTCCGTCGTATGGAGAGCGTGAGGAAGATCCCAGCTTACAATCCCACCTGCTTGTTCATGATGAGCTTGTGCCGTGCTGAGCGCTACGTCGCCGATGATGGTTCCGACCCGACCGAGGAGGATTGCCAGAGATGAACTCAGTGTGCGATTGCTCGGTCGCTCGTCTCAGGTGGGAGTCAGGAGATACTCCTCTCTCCTCTGACTTTCTGAAGTTGGCTACCTTGGCGCACCAAACGATCCTGAGCGCGTCCAAAGATGCAGAGATGCGGCGGCAATCGGCAGCACATGCGCAGTCAGTCTCCAAGTGCCGGCGAGCACAGCACCACACATTTGAGCGCCAGCGCCTCCCAGCTCCCGAGTCGAGGCATCCGCGATGCGAAGCCAAAGATCCCGCGTTTGGATGCTGTTCGTCGCGATCGTCCTGCTCGGCGCCGCCTCCGTGATGTTCCAAGCGTCTACGCGCACGCTTGGCTCGCGCGAGAGCAACATGATCCAGCTCATTCGACGCGTTGAGTTGCGCCGAGTGGAAACTCCGACCACCGCGGAGCACACGCCGACGCTACCTGGAGCTGTGAAGGCTGCTTCGACGAAAGGTGCCAACTCAAGCGAGAGTCTTGAACCAAACTCACCTCAGTCACAGATCGTCGACACCACGTCCGCTACCAACGAGACTCAAGTGGACGAGGTCACCTTTAGTTCTCCAACCCCGCTGCCAACTGCTGCAACTCCTACTCCGAGTCTTCCTGCTGTTCCTCTGACGAACAGCGCGCCTCAAGCTTCTCCAGTCGCGAACACCTCAGATCAGCCAGCGACTCTAGCCGGCGAGATCACCCAAGTGGCGTCACCCGTGCCATCACTACTACCAAACAGCTCGCAACACCAAGAACCCCAACTCTCACCAGTACTCCCACCTCCTCGATCCGCCACACCCCTATCATCGCATCGAGAAACACTCTCCCCGACGCCAAGCCTCACCACACCAAGCACACCAAAGCCTCACGACTTAGAAGAAGTTTCAACACCGCCAGTACCACCAGCACTCGCCGCGTCGCCTCCAGAACCGAGTCTGGAGGATCTAGAGGAGGAGGACACAACTTTCTGCGCACAGGAACGCGATCTCGGACTCATCGAAGCCATCGTGGCGTCGAAGAAGGTGTTCTGCGCTTCGGACGCGAGCGGCGCAGTGGGAGCGCGTGGCAACTCTGAGATCGCGCTCTACCAAGCGAGCGGCGGGATCGCGGCAACCGTTCTCACGAACCTTCAGCTCAACCTCTCGAACGCCCAAGTGTTCAGTCCGATCAACGACATCTCCGACGATGGGTACGATCACGACCCTCGCTTCATCTTCATCGCAGACATGGTTCGATGCCGCTGCAGCGAGATCGCGCCGTACGCGCGTGCTCGCGGCGGCGCGTTCAACCAAGTTCACAAGATCTGGGGCTCCGTGTTCGCAGAGGTGGAGAGCGAAGAAGCGTACATCTCGAGGGTCTGCGACCCGTCTTCGGCGACATCAGACTCCTCTGACATGAGCAACATAGGAGCGAGTGCCGATATCCTCCACATCCACGACCCCGTGGTCCTGATCGCACGCAGAGATGACCACAACCCGTTTTTCCAGGTATCGAGCGTGATGAACGCGTGGATCATGACCAAGGCGCTCGGGTGGGATCTCTCACGCACGAGGCTGCTGCACCTCGACTCCGGGTACCCCACGCCTGTGGACGAGTTGCACGAGAGAGTGCTTTCGTCAGGATCGAAGCCAGCCATCCATGGCCAGGAGCTCGTGGGCAAGATCGTCCACTTCCACACGTCAGTGCTGGTCGCTCCGGCAGAGAACACTGGACCAATGATGCAGCACCTGGATGACGAGGAGCCGTGCCACCAGTCCCAGCTCTTCCGGGACTTCCGTGAGCGTGCGCTCCAAGCCATGGGTGTGAGCGATGCGGCACGAGTGTCGACTCGAGAAGCCGCTTCGATGGTTGTCACGATCATCTCGAGACGGCACTACGACGGACGCAAGCTCCAGCGCATATGGGTGAATGAAGAAGCGATCGTCAGCAAGATGCGTCGAGAGTACTCGAACCTCCGCGTGGTGTTTCAGTCCGTTGACTTCGTCCACCTCCCGATGGCGCAGCAGATGGAGACGATCTTGAAGAGCGACATCGTGATCGGAATGCACGGTGCAGGGATGGTGAACGTGTTCTGGGCTCGACATGAGACGCTCGTCGTCGAAATCTTCCCGCAGCAGAGATATCGCTGGGGGTACCGCAACCTGTGCCAGTTCCTCGACTGCGACTGGCACGAGTTTCGAGGTGGCGCAGACTACGGCGGTGGCCGAGACGCGAACGCGAAGGACAAGTTGCTGGACTTCGTCGAGTGGATGCAGTTCTTCGATCCGTTGCTCCGGAAGCGCTACAGCGAAGTTGTGAACGCCGACAGCTCATAGTCGAAGTGCGTGCGCGCGCTCTGAGAATTGACAAGATGCGTTCGCATTCGAGCTGCTGCTCTCCGTTCATGACAAGATGCTCGAATTGAGGCTCACCAAGTCGGAGAGCGTGAACGTGCTCGGGTACACCAAGCGCGCGACCTTCTCGACGGTGCTGCCCTTCACTTCGAACATGTACAAGTTCGTGTAGCGCACCCGTATCACCTTCATGAGCAGGATCTTCCAGAAGTCCGAGGCTTGCACGAGGTACTTCTGGTTGACGATCACGAAGCCGTTGCTGTACACGCCGTCGGGCGTCGCGAACTTCATGCCTTTGATGTACAGGCAGTTGTCGTAGTCGGCGAGCAGCCCGAAGCGGTTCTCGAGCACAGCGCCGGTCGCGATCTCGAAGAGCGTGAGCACGCTATCGCCCTTGCTAGAACTCGAGTCGCCGTGTCTCGATTCAGAGGCACCGCCGTGTGTCGTCGAATGGGAACGCGTCGCGGTTGGGACGAAGTGGCGGTAGATCTTCTTCGCGGTGATAAGAAGAATGACGGTCCCGAGCGAGGCGATCATCGGTGCCAGAGCGACGAAGATGAATTTGACGGGCACGTCGCTGCGGCTGAGCTTGTGTACAGCCCAGTAGCGCATGGGCGAGATCATCGTCTGGCCGTCCACCCGAGGGGCGGTCGCGAAGTCGTAGAACTCGGCGTAGAACTCTGCCATGTCGTCGACGAGCGCCGGGAACCACGACTTGATCGCGAACCGGTACGCGAAGCTGAACGAGCAGCTGATGACTGCAAGCAACGGATCGATGCGCTCGCGAACGATCTTGCCAAGGATGCCGCAGATTCCGAGGTAGATCGTCAGCAGATCTGCGAAGATGATGGCTTCATGGATCGCCATCGCAGACAAGTCGCTGAACTGGTTGACGTCGTAGATGACGAATTCGAACAGCGTCCAGAACCCGTTGACGTACCACGTCAGGAGCACAAGGAGAGCCCGCAGGAGTCCCTGTCGCGACACGGCGACAAACGCGTCGCCGATCCAGAGCTTGCCGTCGAGGAAGTTGCGGTACGAGACCATCGCAAGCACCGTGAGGCTCGAGACGAGCTCGAGCGCGAAGTAAACTTGGACGTAGTGGACCCACGCCCACGAGTCGAACATGACCGACTTGCTCACCCAGTCACACCCAGTGATCGCGTTCACCGGACTGTCATCCAGCACCCAGAGCTCGCTGAAGAGGTTCGCTTGGTTCGACTCCGACATGACGAAGAAGCCTGAGCGAGTTCCGGTGAACAGCACTCGCGGGAGATCTGTCAGCAAGAGTTCGTTCGGGATCTTGTGCAGTCGCCACAGCCCGTCCGAGGTGATGTTGGCGAACTCGTACACGCGGAAGTTGAACTCCTCGTACGGATATCCGATCGAGACTACATAGTGTACGTCCACGTGATCAGCTTCGAGATCGTTCACGAACGTGAGTGTCATGACAGCGGCTGGTCCATACGCCTTCTCCTTGTCGACCTTGAACTCCTGGTTCGCTGTAGTCGCGCTCAGCATGTACACGTCGTCGATGTCCGCTCGCTGTCGAACGAGGAAGTTGTACACCGCGAGGGTCTCGTCCTCCGAGCCCAGGATGTCTGCTGTGCAGTCGATGACCGGCACGATCAGCTCCGCCGCGCTCTCCGACAAAAACGTGAGGTTGTACGCCGTGTCGCGCACCAGCGCTGCAAACACCGAGCGCAGGTACTCGTCCGAGTAGATCTCGTCGATGACTGGCGCAATCACGTCGCTGCACCGATCAAACGACGAGCCAGTCGCGGTGAGGTAGAGGATTCCTTCGCGCGGACTTGTGTCGTCGCCGAGCGCGTCGACGACGAGCGGGCTGTCGCGGAGCACGCCTCGCGTGCCGATATGGGATCGCAGGGTGTCGGAAGCGTACGGCCCGCCTCGCGTGGTGGCACCGTGGTCTCCATCGAGCACTGCTGTGACGGCAACCGCTGCCTTAAGCGACACGCAAATGTACGCGACAGCGGCAAGGAAGATGAAGAACCGATGCGCCAGGTGGAGAGCGACACTGGGTGGAATGCGTCGCCACCGCGTGGCTTTCATATGCGGCTGGGCGGTCTTTACCCGGACGCCATGCTGGTCTGCCATGGCGTGCTTGCTCGTGCCTCCTCCTCTCGCCTGTGCCTGGGTCGCGGCCAGCGGCAGCGGCGGCGACGTCGATGGCGTCGTGTCAAGTGAAGAGCAAAGTTATTCCTGTATGACTTGTTGAACTGAACCAACTCGGCACCGAGACGAGCATGTCGACTCTTTCGTTCGGGTCGGGGCGTTCATCACGCACTGTCGGTCCACAACGAAGGCTTCAGGGTACAGGCCTGTACTCCTAAGTGCCCAGTGTTGCTTATGTTCCACTCGTGACAAAGCACTCCGCTACCGACGGTGAGGACCAACCGAGTTCGTCGCTTTCTTGAACGGCGTCCGCGAGCTTCGTCGCGCTGGAGCAGGAGGAGCGCAGCTCGAGACGACGCGTGGACGGATTTGCGCGAGAAGCCAACGAAGATCGGGATGTTTGGCGCTTCAGCAAGCAGAGAGGACAGCTGCAGCAACTGAAAGCTCGACGCTGTTCGTGTACACGGATCTGGAGGTGACAGACTGTAGATAGGGGCCGACTCATCGGGGTCCGACCGGCGTCGGCTGCGCGGGGGTAGGAAGGAATCCAGCGGATCGCCAGTGCCTTGTCCAGACGCGACCAGCGTCAAGCCGGTCCTGGCGGCACGCACGGCTCGCAGATCTCGCCCGGCTCCCACCCACGCTGGCGTAGTCTCTCGGAGGAGACTCCCGAGGATCAGGACGTGCACGCGCGAGCGCAGTCAGTTCGCGCGAACGGCTGCAACTGGTTGAAGTGGATCGGCCAGCTTTCCACTTTGCCGAGACGGACTCGAAGTCAGGATACGCTTGAACTTGCTGCTGCAATACCGAAACACTTTGGAGAGAGAGAGTGTGGGAGCCCGAAACAGCAAGAGCATGTGTGCCATGCTGCTTGGAGTGCGTCGAGCGCTGTCGTCGGAGTCGGAGCTCTCAGAGTACATGTCCTCCCATCGTCCTCCGTTGCTGCTTCAGTCGTCCTCTAGTCGATTTTTTTCGTCCTCCGCTGAACTTCGAGGCGGAAATTTGAAATTTTTGGGGTGATTCCTAAAATATGAGGTAAACAATGATGCATTTTAACATATTTGATCTAAGAAGGGTTTTTACAAACCCCTCTGTGATTAGCATGCGCATGCGGCTGCGAGAATCCTCTTTATTTTAGCTTCAGCCTGTTATAGCAGGTCATCACCATTTCTTCTAAAAGTTCATACTTGAAGTGCCCCGTCACTCGAGCGTCCGGTTTCCCGATGAATAAATCAAGTGTGGAGTCATCTCCATCGAACAGCATGTGAACATTCCATTTCGGGCTTGTATTCAGGTGATACTATACATTACAGTGCTGATGCATCCTATCATAATACATTCAACTTGATTCCTCACTCTGATTATGCCCGCCCGCCCCTAATGACGACGCTCACGACACCTCCGGCGTCTGCACACGAAGCGGCCAGCAGCGGGAGGTGAGCGGCGCGAGTGGACGCCGCCGCCGCCGCCGCGATCCCGAGTCCCGCGCCGCAAAACTGCACTCGACTGCCGCTGCATGCGGGCGGGCACTTCAGCATGCGGCGCCGCGCGGTTCTCGAGCTCCTCACGCTGCTCTTCCTTCTAAACGCGTCAGCGGCCAGCGCCATCCGAGTCTGCAGCACCGCCGCGGCCGAGAGCCGCGTCGCCAATCTGCTCGCCGCCGAGTGTCCGGCGCGCCAGAATTGCTCCGTGTGTGCGCTCGTCGGTGCCGCGCACGCATGCGACGAGCAGCTGCTCTGCCACGTGCTCGCCTCGAGCGGCGCCGTCGCGGCCGAGAACCGGGACGACATCCGGATCGAAGACCAGTGGATCGCGCTGCCGACCGCCGCCGCGGACGCGTCCTCGCTGCAGGTGCTCGAGGTCCCGCGCGTGCTCTCGACCGGCCGCGTGTGCGTTGGCACTGATTGTGTGGCGGGAAGGTGACCACAGCTGCAGGAGCTCACTTCGGGTCACCTCGCAGGTCGATCGACGGCTACGAGCTCGTGGACGGGGAGCCCAGCGCCGCGCTCACGCTGCCGGACGAACTCGTCGCTGGCTTCCGTAACCTCAGCGTCTTGTGCGTGCGAGCGACTGTCTTATGCACCGGAGTCGCCCTCTCACCCACTCACCTGCTGCTGCACGCGCAGGAAGCTCCGCAACGTCTCGCTGCAGAGCCTCCAGCTCCCCGTGATGCCGCAGACCCACACGCTGTACGTTGCGTCCTCCGCCGGCGGAGCCATCGAGCGCCACACTGACGCTCTCGTGACTCATATGCGTAGCGACCTCAGCGGCGTTGGACTCGCGACTCTGGACGCGAAGCTTGCGCAGATCGCGCTCACAACGCTCGTGCTGGAGCGGAACCTGCTCGCCGAGGTCCCAGCGAGCGTCTTCGCACTGTCGAACCTGCGCGTGCTGCGGCTGCGGCACAACGCGATCCGGCAGCAGCGGCTCTCGCCCGCGCAGTTCGCGTTCCTCTCGACGCGGCTGACGGCGCTCGAGGTCGATGCCGATGCGTTCCAGGCCACGGGCTGTGACGCGCTCGTCACGTTCCAGTCGAACCCGAGCGTGTCGACGTGCGATCCGACGACGTGGCTCCAGCTCCCGAGCGCCGAGTCGTCGACGCCAGCACCGGCAGCGAACGCCAACACCAGCAGCGACGACTCCGGTGACGGGACTGCGTCATGGGGCGTCTGGGTCGGCGCCATCGCGACTTTCCTCGTCGTCTCGGGCGGAGTCGTGTGCGCGCTTGCAAAGCGGGAGGCGCTTCGGCGGCTGCTGCACCGGCGGTGGGAGGCGAGCGCGAGCCGCCGGAGCGAGTCCGGCGCCACCCCCCACGATGCGATCCAGCAGATGAGCGACGCCATGTGCTACCGCGCGTTCCAGGACGTGCCGAGCGACAGCTCGACGCTCTCGCTCGACGAGCAACTCTTCGAGGCGTGGCGTCGGGATCCGCGGCTCATCGTGCTGCTCCGACCGCTCGGGTCGGCTGGGCACAAGTCGCTCACATGGCTCGGCGCGTACCGAGACGAGCAGGTGGTCGTGAAGACGCTGCCGGATGCGGCGCTCGAGGCCGACCGCGCGCGCTTCGTCGTCGACATGCGCACCATCGCGCGCTTCTCGCACCCGAACATCGTCCGGTTCCGCGGCGTCGCGTGGAGCGCGGCGGGCGGCATGCAGGCGCTGCTCGAGTTCATGGACCGGGGCGACCTGCAGACGCACCTCTCGCTCGCGCGCGCGTCGCGGAGCCGCTCCGGCGCCGCGTGGACCTTCCCGCTCGCGTGGTGGGGCACACAGCTGCTCGGCATCGCGCTTGACGTCGCGCAGGCGCTGCTGTACATGCACACGATGAAACGCGCGAGCCACTGCGCGCTGACGTCGCGCCACGTGCTGCTCAACCACGAGTTCGATGCCAAGCTCGCGAGTTTCGGCTCCGTGCGTCACCTCGCAGAGTACGGCGCGGCCCCGGCGTCGCCGCTCGCCCCGAGTCCGGCGGCGCGGCCCAGCAGCTCCGAGCTCGTGCGGTGGACGGCGCCGGAGCTGCTGCGCGGCTCGGCTCCGGTCTCGGAGGCAGTCGACATCTACTCGCTCGGTGTCATCCTGTCCGAGCTCGATACGCTCGAGTACCCGTTCGAGCGCGCGCAGCGCGAGCTCAAGCTGAGCGAGGCGCAGCTTCGGGAGCAGCTCGGCGAGGGCTCCGTGCAGCCGACGATCTCCGTGGCGTGTCCCGCGGCTGCGCGCGAGCTGCTGCTCGCGTGCGTCGCCCGTGACCCGAGCGATCGCCCGACGGCCGCGATCGTCGTGCAGTCGCTGCGCGAACTCACGGATACCGTGGGCCGGGAGGCGTCGATCGCCGGCGGCCTCTCGGTGTTCGCGGATGATGTCACGTCGGACGAGTGACTTTAGCGTGACGAACGTAGCGCGCCAGCTTGACAAGCAAATTATTTATTAGACCACAAATGCTTGCGCGCTCGTGTGTGTGTAGATGCTGTAGATGCTGTAGATGCTGTAGATGCTGTAGATGCAGGAGATGCTGTAGATGTAGGAGATGCAGGAGATGCACGATAGATGGTGGATGGATGACGCAGCACGCGTCGTACGAAGGTGTCGAAGTCGAAATGCACGGCGCTCGCCGCTTGGGAGCAGCAGCACCAACACACATATGCATATGGGGGAGCAGCAGCGTCTAGTGCGCTGGCTTCGCGAGCCGAGCGAGCCGCCGGCGCCGGAAGTTCAGGACCCCGAGCGCTCCGACGGCGAGCACGCCGACCATCGGGACCGCGTCGGCGAGCTGCTTCGCGCGGTACGAGGAGCCCTCGAGGTTCTGCAGCACCGGCGTCTTGGATCTCTTCACGCGCATGTGAAACGCCGCGGGCTCGCGCGTGACCTCCTCCTGCAGCAGGCGCGGTTGAGCGGCCTCTGCGAGCATCGCCGGCGTCGCAAGCTTCGCGACCGGCTCGGCGCTCGACTGCCGCGACAGCCACGTCAGGTAGCTGTCGGTGCGCACGATCTCCGGCTCCGCCTCGACGTACGCGACGAACCCGGAGCCGCCGAAGTTGTACGCCTCCAGGTGCTTCACCGGGTGTGCGACCACGCTGCTGGCGAACCCGACGAACGCCTCGGTCTTCGCGGTGACGACGGCGGGTGAGCTGGCGCTGCTAGACCAGAGCGCCATGGCGGTGTGCTCCCTCACCGCGCCGCTGCCGCGGATCTGGGTCACGGAAGACAAGCCCGCGCCGGTGAAGCACTTCTCCGCCGCGAGCCTTGCGGTGTGCAGGATGACGTCGCCCGACTTGAATGCGAGCGCGTTCACCTCCTTGGCGGCGATGGTGTCCGCGACCACGTCGGCGCGGCCGCCGTTCCACCAGGACGAGACGGCGATCGTGTTCTGCGCGACGACGTACGGCGCGCTGATCTCGAGCAAGCCACCATCCTGAGCGGAAGCGGTGAGGGACCCAAGCGCGAAGCCTTCTTCGGCCCAGACAACGAGCTTCCCGGAGTTGCGAGCCCACAGCGTCACCTCTGCGGTTGAGTCGTCGCGGATGAGAATGTCGTCGCGGATGAGCGTCGTCGCGGTCGCGTTGTCGACCAGCCGCACCGCGTTCTTCGTGTTCACATACACCTGCGTCATGATCGAGCCCTTCAGCTCCGCCTCGGCGTTCTTCACGCGCACGCGCAGCCCTCTCGCGATGCTCCCCGTCTCAAGCGGCTCGACGATGAGTCCTTCGAGCAGCTCCTCCGAGTCGCTCGTGACGATCACCCGCGCGATCTCTCGCTTCGAGCCTGCTGGAGGAGGCGTCTGCGGCGTGGCGGCGGCGACTGGTGCCGCGCTGTCTGAGTCCGAGTCCGAGGAGGCAGCCGAGGCGGAGACTTCCGGGTCTCTCCCGAGGTTCTCATCGTAGTCGACGAACACGACGCCCGGGACGTTGATCTCGAGGTCCGAGACCGGGTGTTCGCTGGTGATCACCCACGAGTAGCGCAGCATCGGACGCTCGTCTGCGGCTGCGTCGGTCGCCATGTGTGCGGAGAGCGGAGAGCTTGCTGGAGTATGAGGTGAACTGAGCTGGAGCGCGCGAGTTGAGGAATGGGAGTGCTGACGCGGTTCAGAACGATGCGTACCAGTGTACCTATTCGTTGACAAGCAAGAATGATTGCGGTACATCGAGGGTACACTGAAGAATATCCAGCTCTGTAGCCATCTTGACTGGATGTACCGGATGCATCGAAGTCGAGAGCGGCTCGAGCAGGTGTCGCTCGTGTGCTCTGCGCGAGTCCCTTGCGTGAAGCTGCTGTTCGAGACTGCAAGAGGCACCGCGAGGCTCGTAAGCGCAACCGTGTTTCAACGCCAACAACAAAGTTTGCATTTGGTTCGCTCAACTCTCACTCGCTCTTGCACTCGCTCACCTCGCGGCGACGAGAGCTTCTTACACGAGAGGCACGTACTGCTGGCGCGCGCGGCGCTGTTTGAGCTTGTACGCCGCGACTCCAACCGCCGCGACCACACCGCCGAACATGACGACGACCGATGTTGCGCTCGGAGCTCGCGAAGCAGAGAGCGACGACGACGCGAGTGTCACGACCGCCGGCTTCTTGTCACCGCCAGCTTCACCGATCTCGATCTCCTCTTCCGTCGAGCCGTCCGAGATGACGATGCGGAGGTGCCCGCCGTGCGCGGGACCGTCGTGTTTGTGATCATCGTACTTATGGTCGTACTTGTGATCGTCGTACTTGTGGGCGTCACGCTCCGCTGAGTCTTCACTGTCGTGGCTGTCGTCGTGGTCCGCCGAGTCTTCGCTGTCGTGGCTGTCATCGCTGTCGTGGCTGTCGTGGCTGTCATCACTGTCGTTGCTGTCGTCGTCTCCGAACCAGCCCCACCAGTTGAAGCGATGGTGCTTCTGCTGCTTCTTGTAGTACTTCGGCGCGCGAGACGGCACCTGGTGCGGCTTGTACACGAGGAACTTGTTCGTCTCCGCCTGCGCCACGCGGCGCTCGAGATGCTTGTGGAACAGCGTTCCCTGGATCGCTATGTACTTTGGCGTCGCGTTCACGTACTGGACACGTCCCGACGCCATGATCGACACAGCGAGGCTGGTGTTCGCCCGCACGATTACGTCGCCCGACCCGAAGATGCTCACGTCCACGTTCTCACAGGCGACAGATCCGGTCGCAACATCCCCGGAGCCTGCGATCGTGATCGTCTGGTTCACGCACGTGCCGTCCTTCGACACCGTCACCGTGCCCGAGCCTCCGACGAAGGTGTTCAGGTTCGCTGCCTCCACGGAAGAAGCCTGGATGAACAAGTCCGCGGAGCCCACGATCGTGTTCTTGATATACTTGGCAGCGACGCGGTCAGCCAGCAGAGCGATGTCCCCGCTTGCGACGCCGCTGAACGAGATGATGTTCGAGATGTTCACAGACTTGAACTGGAGCTGCACGTCGCCGCTCCCGGCGGTCACCACCTCGAGCGCGCGCACTGACAGCGTCTCGTTCGACGCGACGTAGATGTCGCCCGAGCCCACACCGATGAGCTTGACGGTCGCGTTGTGGTTGTCGTTGACGAGCACGTTCTCGCCGATCACCACATCGCCCGACGCGACCGCCTGCACAGTGGACAGCGAACTCTTCTTGACCACGAAGAGCTGTGGAAGCGCGTAGCCGCCCTTCTTGCTCGCCCCGCCGCCGCTGATGACGAGCTGCAGACCGTCGTCTTCCGGGTTTGCCGACACGACCACTTTGAACGAGTTGAGGAGGTCCTCGCTGTCGCCACTCACCACGATCTTCGCGACCGCGAGCAGCGGGATCTGGTTGGATGGAGCGACCGACGTGGTCTCGTTCGCGCTGTCAAGCGATCCGTCCGAGACAGCAAAGTCGATCAGTGGGAAGGGCGTAGCCGGCGGGCTTGGCGGGCTTGGCGGGTGTGGCGGATGTGGCTTCGCTGGGCGGTGCGGGTCCTTGGGACTCGCGATTGCCCGTGGCGGCGACGGGTCCGTCTTCAGATCCGCGTCGTACTCGACGAAGATGTCACCGGAGCCCTGGAACTTGACGCTCGAGAGCTCGCTGGTGCTGTAGATCGTCCAGGCGCGCTCGAGCGACTGGTTTTCGCCGAGGATGTCGCTCGGTGTCGTGACGTTGCTCGCCTTGACCACGAACACGCCGTGGACGCGGCCGAGCAGCGTTGTCGACGCGAGGCCGAAAGTGAGCAGTGCGAGCGAGGATCTCATCTCGCGTGGTCGAGCGGGCGACTTGTGCGGTCGCGAGCGAATGGCGAAGTGAGCAGCGACGAAGTGCTGCTACCGCTTGCAAGCAGAGTGAGTGGCATGCAAGGGTGATGGGAAAGTCAAAGTCCGTCATTCCCGTGTCATGAACACCATTCAGCGAGGAATGATCGCCAGCCGTCCAACGCTCTTGCCAGGGTCTTGGCTTGCATAGTCTTGCTGTGCACGCTTATCTGCTTGTCTGGAGGACTGGAGGCGTGGTGCCACCCGCACAGTTTGATGAACACAGAGCTCCTGTGTCAAGAGAGGCTCGCCATCTACGATGTCGGGATGTACGTAGTAAACACTCCCGGATGGACTCGACTCAACTGAGACTCAGACTCGTGCTACGACGCGAGTGATCCATACGACTCAATGACTCGATGACTTCGCACTCATGTCCTCCATCGCTTGGCATCGATCGATCGAGGCTGCTAAGCACCTGTTTGTCACCAGAAGCGAGGTGCCG
>JAASFS010000101.1:0-36966 GCA_023333865.1 Globisporangium perplexum | reverse complement strand
CGAACTCACAACGAGGATGCGCTGCGTGAGGTCGCGCAGGAGTTCGACGAGCAGGAAGTGCCCGAGGTGGTTGACGCCGAACGTGGCCTCGAAGCCGTCGACCGTGAGTTCCTTCTTGGTTCCGGACTGCACACCGGCATTGCACACGAGCGTGGTAAGGTGCAGGTCGCGCGTTCGGAGCCTCTCCGCGAAGCTGCGCACGGACGCGAGGCTGCCGAGGTCGACGAGTCCGGCTTCCACGACGCTGGACGACGCGGCGGCGGCTTTCACCTTCGCGACAGCTTCGCTGATGCGCTGCTGGCTGCGGCCGGCGAGGATCACGTGCGAGTTGGGGAGCTTGGCGAGCGCGAGGCAGCACTCGAAGCCGAGTCCGGAGTTGCCGCCGGTGACGAGGTAGATCTTCTTGGCCGCCATGCTTGGATGAGAAGAGAGTCTTGGTTTGTTAGTGTTGCTGGCGGTGAAGCTGCTGTTGCTGAATTGCTGTGCGTCTTGTGAGGCTTGTTGAGGAATGCGCTGCTGTTGGTAGGCGTGGTGTCGAGGTGCTCGAGATCGTCGGCGTCCTCGGTTGTCATCGTTTCGCTGGAGATCGGAAATGCCCGTCGCAATCTATCGTTTCGGAGTGATGGTCACGATTGCGACTGGCACAGGAAGTGCGACTACCGAAGTCGAGCTTTTTGTGTTCATGGCGAAATGTTCTGTTGCTGTCGACGCTGTCGACGCAGCGCAGTGCCCGCGCTCTCTGGATGCCTGCAGGATGCAAGCAGTGTGGCGGTTCCGCGCATCCACCTTCAGCCGTCCTCGACAATGTACATTAAAGCCGACCGAGTGGATGCCGCAAAGCGGACTTCAACACAAACGCTCAAGCAAGCGCTCGGACAAGGAGCACACTTCAAGTCTGTGCTCTCGTGCTGTGCTGCGCTCACACTGTGCGTCGTGAAATGGAATCTGCGATTGCAGTGCATCGGCTCAAGTGAACTGTCTGGAGTGAGTTGCGTCGCGTGTGTTCGCAGTGCGAGGCCTCACGCCGTCTCAACCTGGATGCTTGGGTGGAGCTCGGTTCATTCTCATCGTCTCCACTACTGAGTCAGCAGTACTGACAGGAACAGCTCGAGTGATCAGAGCGCAGTTCGACAGAAGCGACTTAGCAGCCTGGACGGACCGATGGAGTCGGCTTCGCGGTTGTTGGCGCTGGAATCACAGGCGTCGTCGTCGGTGTCGGCGCCACCGTCGGGCTGCCGGTCGAGATCAACCACTTGGCCAGGAACTCGCCGAGCTTCTCACCCGTGTCGCTCAGAGTGCTCCCGTAGCCCTCGTACAGCGTGAACACGTGCTTCTCGCCCTCGACGAAGAACGTCGAGATGCGAGAGCTCACCGTGCGGTACATGTCGATCATCGCAGACGCTTGCTGGAGTGTCGACAAACAGAGAATGAGTTTAGAGGAGCGCGAGTCTCATCCAGCATGCCACTCCACGCGCCTACCTTGAAGAACGCCTCGCCTGAGAGGAGGTTCGGGAACGGGTACCCGGCGATGCCTTCCTTCACGAGCTGGTAGTAGTAGCGCTGCGTGCGGTCGGCTTTGCTGTCGATGTGCAGCCAGTAAGCGGACGGCACCGCCTTGATCATCGCCGACACAAGTTCGGTAGCCGTCATCGTCTTCGCCTTGCACGCGCTCACAGTCGCGGCTGGGAGCTTGAGGTCGACGTCGCACACACCAAAGTAGCTCAGCACTGTAGCTGCGGGTTTCTCCTCCGGGAGCACGCCGAAGTAGCTGTCCGCGAGCACCGAGTAGCGGATCGACGAGCTCTCCACCTTCCACAGGTCGGCGACCAGCGCGCTGAGCATCTGGGAACCGAGCGATCCAGCGCTTGCGCCGCCGATGATCAGGTGCTCCGGGTTCGGGTAGTTCGTCAGTGCCCACTTGAGCGCCGACATGGAGTTATCGTAGCCAGACATGTACATCTTCATGTTCTTGCCGAGGCACTGCGGCTGGCCGAGGAAAGACGCGAACAGGCTGTCGGCTCCGTCGTGCACCGCGCTGCCTGCGTGCAGATCGCCCGTGCAGTACGGCACGTAGACGATGTCCCAGTCCTTGAAAAGGTTGTCCGGGTTCGTGCGGTTGAACACACCGCTGCTGAACGGGAACGCGTACGTCGCGAACGTGCTCGACTTGCCGAGCGAACACTGCAGCCCGAAGTTGCACGTGTCGGCGTCCGTGCACGCGCCACCGCCCTGGAAGTACAGCAGCACCTTCTTCTTCGCCTGCTGTTGCTCCTGCTGCTTGTTCGGGAAGACCTGGAAGAAGAACGTCTTGTTCGTGCTGAAGTTGCCGCTCGGATCCGTGTAGTCGTCGAAGGCGCAGCGCGTCTTGCCGCCCGGGTAGATGAGCACGCTGCCGTCGAGCGCCGAGGGCTTGATCGCGTCCACGGCGCACTGGTTCGCGCTGCTGAGTGTGCAGATCTCGTCGCCGGGGCGGTAGGCACTCGCAGAAGAGGAGGCGCACACGAGCGCCGTGATCGCCGCGGCGGCGACACGGGACTTCCACATTGCCGGCTGACAGGCGGATGAGGGCGGTGAAGCCTGCTTGGTCGTCTTCGGGGGCGGCGAGTTCGAAAGTGAGAGTCGTGCGACTCGAGTCGAGCTCCATGTTGAAGATCGGAGCCGCTTTCGTGGGAATCCCTCGGAAGTTGGTGGCACATCAACCAACAGTTCACCACTGCAGCGGCGGCGGTGGCGGCGGCGGCTTTGCTGGCAGCGCGCAGTCTACGGTGGAACGTGCAAATCCGCCGACGAATGTCGTAAAGCTACCGATCCCCGCTCGACCCCGTCTTGGCTCGCGGATGTCTTTGCGAGGTCAGGCGATGACTGGCAATGTCTGGCGATGTATCCACCCGATCCTGGTATCGTGAAAGCCGATATTGTGACCAATCGTTTTAGACAGGTGCACTATCCTTACTGAATCCAAGTCAAAAATCTTGTCTATCATGCTGCCTGCCGCACCCACATTCATTCTCGAGAAAAGAAGAGCAAGCCGAACGTCGACGTCGAGGTCAAGACCAGCAGCAGCAAGAGCAGCAGCAGCATGGCGGACCAGCTACCCAAGATGCCGGCGTCCTTCAAGGCCGTCGTGCCGTTCATCCGGCGCGCGGAGGAGCTCGACCGCGACTCGAGCCGCCCGGAATCCAAGCTCATCGCGTACTTCTGCCGCCAGTACGCCATGGAGCTCGGCATCAAAGTGCGCGAGAACGACTCGTCCGCCGAGGCCACCGAGTACCTGCTGGCACTCATGGACCGCCTCGAGGACGACAAGAACAAGCTGCCCGAGTTCACCCAGCAGGAGGGCAAGGTGCGCGGCGCTTGATGCGCGGCGAGTGACGAGAGCGAGAGTGTGTGAGAGAGAGGTGGGAAGTGACGCGCGCGTGCTGCAGGAGATCTGCGAGGACTTTGCGCTCGAGATCTTCACCAAGGCGGACGACGAGGACCGCGCTGGCGCCGCCGACAAGTGCGTCGAGCCGCCCCGTCATTCATTCGGTCGATTGGCAGGTGCTGGCGAGTGACGCGCTGTGCTGACGCTCGCGAGCTGCAGGAACACGGCGCGGACGTTCTACGCCGCTGGCACGTTCTTCGACATCCTGAACCAGTTCGGCGACATCTCGGACGTGGTGCGCGGCTGAGAGTGTGGGAGCGAGAGGAGGAGGAGGGCGGGTGGGCGGGTGTCTGACGGGACGCGTGTGGGCAGATCGTGGAGAAGCGCAAGTACTGCAAGTTCAAGGCGGCGATGATCCTGAAGGCGATCAAGGAGGGCCGCACGCCCACTCCGGGTCCGCCGGCGGGCGGCATGGGCGGCGTGCGTCCTCACTTGCCTCGCGATGGCAGCTCCACGTGAGACAGCGCTGATCGCTTTGCCTGTGTGTGTGCTGCAGGGAGACGGAGATGACTTGGCGGGTTCCGGCATGAGCTTCCCGAGCGCGCCGACATCAGCTCCGGCTCCCCCACCGGCTGCTCCAGGTGTGTCGCGCGTGTGATGACCGTTTTGCTGCCACGAAGCGAAGGATGCTGACGCTCTGTGCGACCTGCTGAACGCACACTAGCGTACACGCCGGCAGCTCCCCCGACCCCGCAAGCTGCTGTTGCTCCGAGCGCGCCAAGCGACTTCCCGTCGTTCACGCAGTCCGCTTCGATTGCGCCCATGAGCTCCTCGGAGCTGAGCACACCAGCGAGCTCGTGGGATCCGCCCGCTCCTGCAGCATCTGCTCCGGCTCCGCAGGCAACAAGTTGGAGCGCGCCACCTCCTCCCATGGCCGCTTCAGCACCAACTCCGGCGCCACCACCGGCGCCAGTGCAGCAGTACGTCCCTCCCGCCCCGACAGCGCCTCCAACGTACTCGCCACCTCCCCAGCAGCCAGCGCCAGTGTACTCGCCACCGCCACTACAGCAGCAGCAGCAGCAGCACCAGCACCAGCACCAGCACCAGCAGCAGCACCAACAGACAGTTTCGGTTCGTACGCGCAACGGGCCGGTATCGCAGAGCGAAGTGAACGACGCGATCGAGTGCGCCAAGTTCGCGATCGCCGCGCTCAAGGTGAAGGATCTGGAGCTGGCGGCGCAGCGTCTGGAGGCGGCGTTGCGTTCGATTAGATGATGCGGTAGAGTCGGCGGGAGGACGGAGTTCGTCGTCGCCGCGGGTGGAAGGACGATCAACAGAGGAGCGAGGGGTGCGAAGATCTTAAGTGCCGACGTCTACTCCTCCTGCTTTAGCTGTACATGTTTCCGGCTCGGGAGCGTCGAGAGCGCCGCGGACGCCCAGTCGTTCTGCTGTGCGTACTGGATGAGGATCTCGAACACTGGCGCAAGTGACGAGAGCACTCGCGTCAGTCCGCGCATCCGGCGCAACAGGAGAGACCCCCGAGCCAAAGACGCACACGCACACACGCACACACGCACACACGCACCGTGGTTCACAGTCAGGACGCGTGTGGCGACGCCCATGTCGACGACCTGGTCGAGCGGGAGCTTGCCAGTCTCGATGCCCTGCTCCAGTGCTTTCTTGTACGTGATGCCCTTCAGGCGGTTGCGGTCGACAATCCCGCCGATGATGTACACCTGCATGCAGCCCACAGCACGGGTGAGCACGAGAGCAACACACACACATACACCTCCATCCACGCATTCACCCGCACCTTGTCGCGACTGAGCTGCGTGATCGTGTTCGGCGAGTCGGCGGTCAGGTATACGAGCGACTCCTTCTGGAAGAGTTCGAAGTAGTTCTTGGCCGTCGCCTTGAACGCCAGCCACTCGTTGAAGCCGCTGATCTTCGTGAGGTTCTCCTGCGTCTCGCCGTGCAGCGACGTGATGAACGCGCTGCAGCACCAGCACCACCGGCAACATCGCAGTGTTGTGAGTCTCTCCATGCGAGCGCAGGCTGCCAGCGCAGCATCAGCAGATCGCCAGTTAGCGCCTCGCACCTCACGGGCTTCGGACTGCGCCGATTGACGCCGTACGAGAACCTGCGAGCACGTCGCGACCGTAGTGATCACCCCTGTCAGATGCTGCACCTCGCAGACGCATTCGAATGCGCGCAACAGGCAGCGACGCGACGCACATGATCTGCTGCGAGAGCGACTTCTTCTCGCGCGAGTCCATGTCCTCCTCGAAGCCGCAGTCGATAACGACCGTGATGCCTTCCTCCGCCGCCATGAGGTACGACTCACGCTTGGCGATTGTGCGCTCGCGGCGGCGCAGCACGGCAGCCTCGCTCATGTCGAGCTCCGGCGCAGGCTGTGGTGGGCGCTCGGCCTTGCGCTGCAGCTTCTTGCGCTGCTTCTTTCCCTCGAAGAACGCGCGGCGCTTTTCGCGGCGGGCGGCGCGCTTCGACAGCGACGTGGCGTCGTCGTCCGCAGACGCAGTCTCATCGTCTTCTGCGGCGGCCGTCGTTGTCTTCTCTGCAGCCGACTCCGGCTTATTAGCGGAACCAGCAGCTTCGGCGCCGAGCATCTCGGACTTGATGTTCATCGTCGGAGGCGGCGGCGGTGTCACCTCGAGCGCATTGGCAGCAGCATTATCGAGCACCTCGGACTTGATCATCGTTGTTGTTGCTCGGCGGCCAATCACGCATGGATTCAGATCACGTGTTTTCAGACTCAGAAATTGAATCTGAGTTGGACTCAGATCTAGTTTCACACCAGGAGTGATTGTCTCATGAGTTTTTTGTCGGAAATTGCACCGCATTCTCCAGTTCGCGGGATCTTGCTGGATCGCTCGCTCGACGGTGACGATGGAGATCGCGGACGCGGTCGTGAAGGGCGGTGTGGGCACCATCGGCTTCGTGGCCAGCGCCATCACGCTCACCAAGTTCATCGTGTCCACGAAGGTGAAGATCAGCCAGCGCAACGCCGCGGAGAAGGACATGGACGTCGTCCTCTGCTTCGACGCCAAGAGCTTCCCAGCGTCCGCCGCCGACTACTTCGTGCAGATGGTGCGCACGCAGAGCCACCTGCTGGTCGCGCCGAAGTCCGTGAGCGCCGCCGGGAAGGCGGAGCACAGCGAGCCCGCCGAGGAGACGCACTTCCTCGTCGGCGCCGACTACGCGACGCTGACGGCGATCAAGGAGCGCAAGGAGAAGCGTGAGCACGCGGCGCTCGTCGCGGACAGCGGCACGCACAAGTTCGACTCGGGCGAGCGTATCGACCTGATCGTGTACGAGCTCAGCCGCATCAGCGTGAGCCCGGTGAGCACTGGCGCGAAGGGCGACGACGGCGCGGTGATCAGCGAGATCCCCAAGCCGTTCGAGGCGGAGGAGCACGGGCTGCTCCTGCAGCAGGCGCTCTACTCCAAGCTCTTGCTCGACTACTTCCCGCTCCACGACGACGAGGAGCGCAGCGAGCTCGTTGCGAGTTGGGTGAAGAAGTGGAAGAGCGCGCAGCCGATCAACAGCGTCCGCGCGTACTTCGGCGACGAGATCGGCTTCTACTTCGCGTTCCTCGGCGTGTACTCGCGCTGGCTCGTAGCACCGGCGGCGCTCGGCGTGCTTGTGTTCCTCTCCGAGTTCGTGTCGAGCTGGAGCGTGTACGGCCGCGGGATCTACTCGCTCGTGATCACGAGCTGGGCGACGGCGTTCCTCAAGTTCTGGAAGCGCCAGGAGAGCACGCTGCGCAACGAGTGGGGCATCGCGGCCGCGGACTCCGCGACGCTCGACCCGCCGCGCTCGGACTTCTGGGGCGAGAAGCGCTTCGACGTCGTCGAAGGCGTCTACTACACGTTCTTCCCGTCCATGAAGCGCATACAGCGCTACGTGCTCACGTATGTCGTGACGCTCGTGGTGCTCGCGGCGATCATGAAGCTCATGTTCGTGTACTTCCAGATCGAGGAGTGGTTCGGCGTGACGTTCACGGAGGAGAAGGGCTGGGACGGGCTGTACCAGTACATCTCGCTCGCGCCGTCGGTCGCGTACTCGATCGTCGTCTTGATCCTGGACGCCAAGTACTCCGAGCTGGCCAACTACCTGACGCGGTTCGAGAACCACCGCACCGACAGCGATGTACGTTGCTGCGCATGGATGGATGCGGCTGCGAGGCAAGCTGACGACTGTTGCTATGTACCTCTCTCTCTATCTGTGTATAGTTCGCGAACGCGCTCGTGCTGAAGCTGGCGTCGTTCTACTTCGTGAACAACTTCGGGTCGCTGTTCTACCTGGCGTTCCGGACGCGAGACATGGAGCTGCTGGAGCAGACACTGAGCTCGTTGCTGATCACGCGGCAGCTGATCGGGAACGTGAAGGAGCAGCTCATACCGTACATGACAGCCAAGTCGTCGCTCAAGACCAAGGCGGGCAAGCTCGCGCAGGAGACGCACGAGGAGGCGCCGGTGATGAGCAAGGTGGACGCCGAGCTACTCTTCCCATCATACGACGGCACGTTCGAGGACTACCTGGAGCTGTTTGTCCAGTTTGGGTGCGTGCGAGTGTTGTTGCTGTTGTTGCTGTGCGTCCCAAGGCACTGGAACTGTACGCAGGGTGTGCACTGATGCGTGTCTGTGTGTGCGATGTCCAGCCAAATCACGCTGTTCGCGTCGGCGTATCCACTCGCCGCGCTCTGGAGCCTCGCGAACAATGTGATGGAGATCCGCAGCGACGCGTTCAAGCTGTGCATGAGCTTCCGCCGGAGCCGCCGCCCGACGTCGCACGGCATCGGCACGTGGCTGTACGCGTTCAACGCGCTCGGGTACCTGTCCGTGATGACGAACTGCGCGATCTTCGGGCTGCACTCTGGCTTGATGGACAAGCTATTCCCCGGCCTCTCGTTCGTGGGTGTGCTCGTGGGCGTCGCGGTCATGGAGCACGTGATGGTGGCGGTGAAGGTGTGCATCGAGATGCTCGTCCCGGACACGCCGTCCGCGGTGCTGGAGGCGCAGCGCATCCAGCGAGCGGCGCTGCGCAAGAAGGCAACGCTCCAGGTGGAGCTGTCGTCGCGCCAGTTGCTGTTCAACAAGGCGGCGGCGGACGCGACGTCGCCGGACGAGTCGGTCGAGATCGACGGCATCCAGATCACGAAGGAGAAGGTGAAGGAGTGGATGCAGCAGGAGCATGAGCGGCGCACGAAGCTCGAGCAGGAGGTGAAGAGCCTGAACGAGCTCTACATGGGGTGGATCCGCGAGGAGCAGACGAAGCGCAAGGACGCAGAGCGCCGCCTCACGGAGCTGCAGCAGCAGAGCGGGTACGTGCCTTGCGGGTGTCGTGTGTCGAGGGCTGTGAGTTGTGAGTTCGAGGAGGACGCCGGCTCACGTATGTGTGTGTGCGTGATGCTGCAGTCTCGAGAGCAAGTCGAGTTGAAGACTGGACGAGCACGCGCCGTGCGTGTCGATCCATTTTGCTTCTGTCATTGCGTAGAAGGTCACCCGGAAGCATAGCGTTAAAGGCGCTGCCCGTGCGTCCAAGCAAGTCGCTCCTGTCGATTCGGGGTTCTCGGTCCTCAGTTCGCAAGAGGACAACAAGTCAACGAGGTGTATGTGCTTCCCTTGCGGCGGAATGTTGTTTCGCGCCGACGCAAATGTTGGTGGCGGCGGCGGCGCGAGCGTTCTTGCGGCGCCGCCTGTCGGGCACGCGAGTTGTTGCGCTCGAACTCGAGAACCGCAAGCGAGCGACAAGCGAGCAGCACCTCCAGCAAACTCGCGAACAGCGCTGGGTCCTCGCTCTGCTCTCTCTTGGTTCCGACCATGCGAAGCCAGCAATTGCCAGGATCGAACATTATACTTATGGAATTATATTGTTCGATTCAGTCTATTGCTGTAAATTCTTGTTTTCTTCCCCTCCTCCGTTTGTTTTTCGACTGCTGGCTCGCGGGACAACAGCAGCAGCAAGCAGCAAGCTTAGAGAGAGAGAAGAAGAAGCGCCTCCCCCCTTCCTTCCTCCTTCCTCATCCGCACGCGGCTCGCGCTCGCCTCACTCGCCGACCCACCGTCGTCCACGCACACGCGCACACGCGCCACTCTCACCCCCAGCAGCAGCAGCAGCAGCAGTCATGGCCGCCAGCCAGAGCGAACTCGACCGCCAGATCGAGCAGCTCAAGCGCTGCGAGTACCTCAAGGAGTCGGAGGTGAAGGCGCTCTGCCAGAAGGCGCGCGAGATCCTCGTGGACGAGAGCAACGTGCAGCGCATCGACGCGCCCGTGACGGTGCGTGAGTACATGGGGAGGGGGGGAGAGAGAGACCCTCGCATACTGACAACGACGCTCTGCGCAGATCTGCGGCGACATCCACGGCCAGTTCTACGACCTCAAGGAGCTCTTCAACGTCGGCGGCGAGTGCCCGGAGACCAATTACCTCTTCATGGGCGACTTCGTGGACCGCGGCTTCTACAGTGTCGAGACCTTCCTGCTGCTCCTGGCGCTCAAGGTGCGTGGGCTCTCTCGTCGTATCGCGTCATCTTCCCCCACACACTCGCTCACACACACGCACGCGGGTGGCTGGGAACGGCGACGACAGGTGCGCTATCCCGACCGCATCACGCTGATCCGTGGCAACCACGAGAGCCGCCAGATCACGCAGGTCTACGGCTTCTACGACGAGTGCCTGCGCAAGTACGGCTCGGTGAACGTGTGGCGCTACTGCACGGAGATCTTCGACTACCTGAGCCTCTCGGCCATCATCGAGGACAAGATCTTCTGCGTGCACGGCGGGCTCTCGCCGTCGATCAACACTCTCGACCAGATCCGCATCATCGACCGGAAGCAGGAGGTGCCGCACGACGGCGCCATGTGCGACCTCATGTGGTCGGACCCGGAAGGTGCGTTCGCGGCGAGCAGCTCCACTTACTCGGAGTATCGACACTGACGCGGGCGGCTGGCTTTCTCGTGGCAGACATCGACGGCTGGGGGCTCAGTCCGCGCGGTGCGGGGTACCTCTTCGGCGGCGACGTTGTCGAGAAGGTGAGTGTGTGTGGTCGCAAACGCTCTCCGTGGTGCTGGTGTGCGAAGAGCTGACGCGAGCGTTGTGTCCTGCAGTTCAACCAAACGAACGACATCCAGCTGATCTGTAGAGCACACCAGCTAGTCATGGAGGGCCACAAGTCGATGTTCAACAACGCGCTCGTGACGGTCTGGTCCGCGCCGAACTACTGCTACCGCTGCGGCAACGTGGCCGCGATCCTCGAGCTGGACGAGAACTTGGAGCAGCGCTTCAAGGTGCGTGCCGGCTGGCGGTGTCTCGGGGAGTTAGTTCCCAGCGACTCACGCGCTGCTTGCTGGTGCTCGGTGTCCGCCTGCCTGCGTGCCTCCAGATCTTCGACGCGGCGCCGCAGGACGCGCGCGGCGTCCCAGCGAAGAAGCCGGCGCCGGACTACTTTTTGTAGACAGCAGAAGCAGCAGCAGCAGCGTCGACTCAGGCTCTGGTTAGTCTCCGCGTCGCTGCGGGAGGAGCGAGGGCGAAGACTGGAGACGACCTTCGCTCGGCGGTTCGCCGGAGTGGAAGACTGCGTCAGGAGACGAACGGGAGCCGACGACGAGAGCGAGCGAGCGAGTGAGCGTAGGAAGCAGCAGCAGAAGCGGAGATCGCTTCTCGATATAAAAGGTCGGTCGTGTACGAGAAGAAGAAGAAGAGAGAGAGAGAGCACGTACACGCAGCATGTCGATAGTGCTTGTGTTCATGATGGAAGTCCCAGATCTGCCACGAGCGTGCTGCTTCAAGCTCCATTTCCCTCGATTTCTGCACTATCACGTTCGATGCGCTCGTGGCGCGACGAGTGGGGACGCGCGCAGCTCCAGCTGCGGCTGCGCGCCGCCACGCTCTTCCACGGTGCGTCCTCCTCCTCGCGCCGCTGGCCGCGCAGGCGCTTCCCGCTTGTCTCACGCTCGCCCCACGCTCGCAGGTGAGAGCGCGGAGCTCCTCATCGACGCGCACGTGCCCGACACGCCGCCCGACGCACTGCCCGCGCTCCGCCAGCGATGGCGCGCGCTCTGCGACGGCGCGCGCGCGGACGTGCGCATCACGGACGCGGACGCGTTGCCGCACGCGCCGGCACTCTTCCGACAGGACGCGCGGCTGACGGTCGCGGCGGCGGACGCGCGCTGCACGCTGACGCTGCGCTGCGACGTGCTCGTGCGCGTGCGCAGCGAGTTCTGGGGGCGGCCGCTGCTACTGCGCGTGCGCATCACGCCTCCTGCGAGTAGCGGCGACGGCGCAGCGGAATCGCTGCAGCTCGGCCGCGAGCCGCTCGAGCCGGCGCTCCGCCTCGCAGACCCGCTGCAGCACTCCCTGCTGCTGCGCCTGATCCGCGAGGAGCCCGCGACCGCCGAGCCGCTCGTGCGCTCGCTGGAGCGCGAGGTCCGCGTCAGCAAGCCGCTGCAGCTGCGCGCCGAGACGCGCTACATGGGCGGCGAGCGCGTGTGCATCGTCGCCAGAGCCGCGAACACCGACTCGAGCCTGGAGCTCAAGCTGCTCGACCTCCAGCTGCACCTGAGCGAGTCATACTCGCTGACTGCCGCGGAGAGCAACAGCAGCAGGGACAGCAGCTCTAGCGGCGCCAGTGAGGACAGGGCGAACGCGCGGACCCGAGGCAACCGACAGCAGCAGCCTCAGGGGGTGGCGAGAGCGCAGGCGGCGTCGCGCCGTGGACGACCGACGCGCCAGTTCCGCGTTGTGAACGACGCGCAGGGGAACTTCCCGGTGATCCTCCGCGGCGCTGAGCAGGCCAACTTCCTCTTCGTGCTCGAAGCTGTCGATGGCCGTCGAAGAGACGTGGCGGTGGGAGACGAGGAGGACGACGGTGAGGAACACTGGGGAGTCAGTGGGGACTGCAGCGCGGGCGAGCACGGCGATGGCGACACGCAGGACCGCGCGGCGTCCATGGACAGGAGAGACTGCGGGTCTACGTCGGATGGCTCGATGAAGCGCCGCAACAGCAGCGGCAACGTCATCTCCAACACTTCTCCAGTCACCCACGCGAGTGGAGGTGTTGCTGCTGCTGCTGCTCAGTCCGCCGCTCAAACGCACCAGACGCTGCTCACGCTCTCGTGGGAGGCGAGCACGCCCAGCGGCGATCGCTTGGCGCCTCCCATCACCGAGTACCACACGATCATCTGGTCGCCGCAAAGCAGCCCCGTGCTGCTTCAGAGCAAGCCGGCGACAGCAGCGACGCCGCAGCACCTGCTGACAAGCTCATCATTGCTGCCTGCATCGGCGTTCACATCACTAGTGTCGACTCCGAGCACCGGCAGCGCGGCAGCTGACGGTGTGCGTACAGTGCGGCTGGACGCCCAGCGCGCGTTGAGCCTGAGCCTCGCGGCGCTGCCGCAGCAGGTGGTGGTGGGCGAGGTCGTGACGCTCTGTCTCGTGATCGCGAACCGCTCGGCGCACGCGAGCTTCGACCTCACGCTGCTCGCGCCGTTCGCGCGAGCGTCAACTGCATTCAGCGCTGGCACCACCGCCGTCGCATCAGCGGAGGCTTCTTGGTTCAGCTTCGAAGCCACGCACCGCCTCGGGTACGCTTGTTGTGGCTTGCACTCCAACGTCTCGCACTCTCTCACGCTTACTTTTCACGCAGTGTGGTGCCGCCAGGGATGACGGTCCGCAAGAGCGTGCGCGCCGTGGCGCTGCGCTTCGGCAAGTGCGACCTGAACCGCTTCGCGCTTTTCGACCGACTGTCGCGCACATGTTTTCTGCCGCCGACTGTTGGTGGTGGCGGTGGTGCGTCAGGGACCTCCACCTCCTCCACCACTGCCCCATCCACATCAGCAGCGGCGGCGCTCAGCACTTCAGCACCACCTTCGTCATGGGAGGTTATCGTCGTGAGCTGAACTCTTGCAACCGCTCGGAGCTGCTGGCGTCTTTTCACACGTCACAGACTCCTGCTCACACGTCACAGGCTTCCGCTCACACCAGGGAACCTTCAAGCGCTTCCGTTGTGTTGATGGAAAAAAATAGATCGTCTGCGCACTCACGCTGCCTTGATGCGAAGAAGAAGAGAGGAGAGAGAGTGAGAGAGAGCTCACTGTGCTCACTGCCTGCCTGCGAGCGCGCGAGAGCGAGCGCGAGTGAGTGAAAGAGAGTGTCGGAGCGTCTGCAGGCGGGTGAGCGAACGCAGCAACGCCGCAGCAGCAACTGCAGTGACCCGTGCGGACGCGGCACGCGGAGCGCGCACAAGGAGCCATGGACGCGAGTGCCGCCGACGCGCGCGCCAGCGCCATCTCGTCCTCCTCGTCCTCTTATCGCAACAGCAGCAGCAGTAGCAGCAGCGCGGACAACGAGCTGTGGGGAGCCGCACAGGAGACGTGGGCGTTCCGCTCCACGGTCGGCGCCTCATTCGATGGCGGCGACGACGACGACTACCTCGACAGCGATGACGCCTCCGAGAGCGGCGATGGCAGCGGTGATGCAGGGAGCCGCCGTTTCTGGTACATGGAGTCGCCCGGAGAGAACGTCGCCGATGCGCCGCCGGAGAAGAGCAAGAAGCCCAAGCTGCTGTCCATCGCCGGGTTCTCGAACGATGAAGCGCTGAAAGCGCGGCTGCCGGTGCGTCGTGCGGCTCCAGTGTCGCTGCCAGTCACCCAGCGGTATACGAAGGACGGCAAGCAGCGGAGTGGCGGCGGTAGCAAACTGGGCGACCCATTCGCGCTCAACAACGCCAAGCTGGCAGCCAAGAAGCACCACCACGAGCGACGACCAGCTCCGTTCTTCGAGGGCGACGAGGATGGCGTTCGCGGAAAGAGCTTGGAGCACAAGATCGCGATGCACGAAGAACTCACGGCGATGGAGGCCAAGAAACTGAAAGACACGGGGAAGAGCAGCACGCTTCTCCCCCAGTTCGAGGGCGTCGACACCCGTCCGACTGTCCTGTACCGCACGAGTACGCTCATGGTGTACACGCTGATGTTCACGAGCTCCGCCTCGCTGCACTGTGGACTGTTCAACTTCAGCCTCGAGATGCGTCGCCTCTTTCACCTCGACACGATGCCGTTCGGCGTGTTCCTGCTGGTGTGCTGGGCGATCGTGGGACTGCTGAGCTTCAAGGGCGGCTGGGTCGGAGACTTGGTGCACGACCGCGTGGTGCTGCTTCGCCGTGCCGCGGGGCTATGGGTGGCGTCGGTTGTTCTGCTCCACTTCGCGGCATTCCGAGCAGGATCGACACTGTCAGTGGTGATGCTCTCGCTAGGACTGCCTGGTGCGTGCCTCGCCCATGGAATCATCGCCCCGAACTGCGTCGTGCTCGGCGCCGAGAAGTACGCTCGCTCGAACGACCGCCGACGGCTCGCTCCAGATCAGTCCGAGTCGCCTCGACTGCTGCTCTCGGGAGACAGCGGCGCGAGCGACGCCGATGTGTCGAGCAAGTGCGACCAAGAGCGTCTCAGCAACGAAGAGGACGCAGCCGTGCGTCGCCTCTGCGCTGCGAAGAAGGTGGCGATCCACAAGTACTTCTCGCGGTGCTTCGGCGCCACGCTCGCGGGCTCATCGTGTGTGCAGCTCTTCTTCTTCATGCTCGTGGACGTGGAGGCGCCGCCCGGGTCGTCGAAGCGGTCGATCGTGGGTCGCAAGGGGTTCCTCTGCATGCTGCTGTCGTCACTGCTGCTGCTCGCGACGCTCATCATCTTCCTCTTCCAATCCCGAGATCACTACCAGCCTCGAGCTCGCAGCTCCCTCGAACGGAAGTTGGAGCTGCACGAGAAGCAGCAGGAGTCGTTCTCGTGGAGAGCGGTGCTGCGGGTGTTCACCCGCGCTTTTGTCGGCTGCGTCTGTCTGCTGGCGTTGTTGGTGGCGTTCGTTGGCGTGTGCATCGCGTTCTTCGGGATGCTCTTGGTGCCGGACACGTCGTTCAACACACGCCTCGCGGCGTTCCTGATGATCTTCCTCGGGTGGCACGCGGCCATGTCGATCGGGAAGTTCCAGCTCAGCGCGGACGGGAAGCTGTCTCGCAAGTGCCGAAGCCTCGGGGTCCCGCTGCAGCAGCTCGAGAGCGCGCTGTTGCTCCTCTTCTTCGTGTGCATGTCGTCACTCTCAGCGTTCCTCCGTGCGCAGCTGTACACGACTCTGGTAGTGCAGATCTGCCAGACGCGCCTCGCCATCCCTGGCGCCGACGCGCTGTTCAACCCCAACGCTCTTGGTGCGTTCGTCAGCGTGGTGTCGCTGCTGGTGATCCCGATCGCGAACACGACGCGGTTCGGGAAGACACAGCGAGCGCCGCACGATGTGTCGACGCGGGAGTACCGCTTCACGTCGATCTCGCCGTCCCGACGTCTCTCGATCGGGATCTGCTTGTCGCTCGTCGGAATCTTCCTCTCGAGCGTCGTGGAGCTGTATCGCCGCACGAAGGTGATCGTGGCGCATCCGCAGATGACGTGCAACAAGTCGTACTCGGACTTCGGCTTCATGTGGACGACGCCGCACCTGGTATTCCTCGGGCTCTCGGACATGGTCTTCCGCGTGAGCCTTCAGGAGCAACTCTACTCGATCAGCTTACTCTCGTCTCGGTGGCCGGGCTTCATGCGTGGGATGATCCACTTCTCCGACATGGTCGGGTATGTCGGCGCTCTCTCACTCACGTCGATGCTGTCGACGTGGCTGTTCCGGCCGACGACAAGCGACTTGGCGCTTGTGCTCCTGCTCATGACGACGCTGCTGGCGTTCTCGTACTCGTCGCTCAAGCGCGTCGCGGAGAAGATCGCGGACGGCCACGTGAGGGAGAGTGCGTCTGGGTGAAGCAGACGACGTCAGCAGCAGGCGAGGCAACCGGACGGAACCTCGCGGACGCCGCACGCCCCACGCGCACTGCCGCCTCGTATTTAGAGAAGCGTGACTGAGGAGGATGGCAGCTCGTCGAGTCCGCTCGGCGGCACCAGGGAACACACAACCTCCAGCCCCCAGCACCTTCTCTTCCTGTAACCCGCCTCAGTACATCGGTGTCATCGTCGGCGTCTACCCGCGAGTCTCTTTGCCTGTGTCTCGCATGAACAGAGGAGTCGAAGTCCCACAACACCCGTTCATTATTGTCGTATGTACAATGCTCGCGCTTGGCCTCGCCAGCATCGATCTCTAGAGCCACGGAGACCATGTCGGGTACATCTCCCGCTGGCGCTCCGGGCTGGTGGCGATCTCCAGCAGCTCCCGCACACTCTTGCCTCGCTGACTCTCCTGCTCCTTCTTGAGCGACACACCCCGGATGCGCTCCATCACGAGACTCACGTTTGCCTCGACGCGCTGTTGGATCTGGTTCTCGAGCCGCCGCTGCGCCTGCGACTGCGTGTGCACCTGCGCCTCGCCCGCCATGCGCGTCTTCGACGCGTGCCACGACAGCAGGTCGTCGCGGAAGAACAGACAGAGCTGGTTGCTCAGGATGCCCTCCTCGCTCACCAGCGCCTCCGCGGTCGCCGACATGACGATGCTGAACGGACCCTGCACGCCCGGGCGCGTGACGAAGTTGTGCAGGTTGCGCGTCAGTCGGAACGGCATCGACGACGGCGCTTCCAGGATCCCGCTGCTCGCGTACCCGGGACGCATCTCCGTACTGCGTGCGATCCACGAATGTCAGTGACGCCTTCCAGCACTCAACTGGCGTCTAGCAAGCCAGAACGCACCTCACGACACGCCCAGTGCGACGCGAGAACAGGATCCGGTGCGGCGCACGGTCTCCGACGAAGAGCGCGTACGACAGGAACGACGAGAGGGCCAGGTGCTTGGTGAACTCGCTGCGGAACTGGAAGAACGAGTCGCTCGTGGCTGAGATCCCGTGGACGTACTTGGACAGCAGTGTCTCTGAGACATGCGAGTCGCAGATCTCGTTGAACGCCGCTGCTTTCGCTTGAGCGATGCGCTCGTCTTCCTGCTGAGTCGTGTCGTTCACGGCCGCCGCGTACGCCTCGCACACGCGCTCTCGGTACAGCTCGACGGGGAAGTCCGGGTCCTTGTCTTCGACCATGCAATCCTGCTCATAGATCTAGTGGAAGCAGCAGAGTCAGTCCAGACTTCCATCACAACGCACCCGTAACATACACACACACACCACTACTTCGGTACATACCTCTCCGAGCGTCACGAAGTCGCGGTTGTCCTCCATCAAGCGAACGCGCGGCGTCAGCGGGATGATCTTCGGGATGTGGAACACCGTGTTGCGCTTGCGCGTCTCCTTCTGACGGAGTAGCAGGCGGTTCAGCAGGAGGTACATCTGCATCATGCGCTCGTCTGTCCGCGTGATGTGCGTCATCGCGTACTGCACCAGGAAGTAGTACGTCCGTCCGTCACTGCCGCCGATCGCCACGCGCCGCTGTGTGAAGCCATTGCGCAGTAGGATATCCACTGTGCTCTCGAAGTGAACAACCCGTGCGTGGAGATCCTTGATCGGCTCGCTGTCCGAGATGTACTGCCCGGGAACCTCCATGTTTGAGCTGCTGAGCTCCACGAGGTGGCGACTGCAGTGCTCCAAGTACAGCTTCCCGGCGTTCCGCTTCCCAATCTTCTTCACTCGGAGCTGCAGCAGGTTCTTCCAGTGCTTCAGACGGTTCATGATCACACACAGCGTCACCTCCCGCTCTTCCCCGTCTACGTCCATCATCGCGACGCTGTTTGACAAGTCGCGAGCAAGATCAAGATCACCACACGTCGTCAGTCCACACACACGCATACACACACGCAACAGCAGTGCACAAAACGTACCCCGATCCGTCTTCGTCGCCCGACGGGTTGAAGTCGCGCTCGAACGCTTCCTTGAACTCTTCCACAAACTTGACGTGCTTCTCGTTCTTCTGGTGCGGCAGCAGCACGAACAGCTTCCGGCACACTCGCGCCAGCGCAGCGCGCAGCATCTTCGGAACGAGCTCGGTTTTCGTCAGCCGAGGGAGCTGGTAACACTTGAGCAGCAGCGCGTGGACCGCTGTCAGCAGCTCCTCCTCCGGCTCGGGGCGGAAGCGAGTGATCATCTCCTCCAGCATACACTCCATCTCGAACGTCAGCGAGTCGTGCGACCGGCGCAGGAAGTTGAGCAGATCCTCTGTGTACTGCACTGGCCCCACTTCCGCTTTCGGTGCGTCCGAGGGACTCGCGGCCTTCGTCTTCCAGTTCTCGAGTGACAGCACCGCGCTCGGAGCCACTCCGAATGCTGCTGGAGTCGGGCGACCCGGACCGACGATGCCAGGAACTTCCTGGAGCTGCGGACCCGTCAGACTCGACGGAATCGCGACCACGTGCCCCGACTTCGTGCGGTAGTACAACATGCTGCCCTGGGGGTCAGTGGCAGCAGACGCCGCTGCGGCTGTAGCCGCTGTCGCTGGTACTGCCGTCGATGCTGGCTGTGCTGTTGATGCTGCTGCAGAAGGCGTCGGCGGGTTGGACCCTTGCCGAGGCGCACTCTCCGCGTTCGCAACCATCGCGTTGTCGCGGTTCTCCAAGAAGAACGCTCGCATCGTGTAGTATAGCGCCTGCGGGAACTTGGCAGACAACCCTCGCAGCAGCCCGCGGATCTGCGCAGCAGACAACGGACAACAGTGTCAGTCACTAGCTCCAGCGACAAGCGCAACGCCCAACACCTCACCTGCGGAGCTTCGGGTCGACCGAGCGCCATGAGCAACTGCGGAATCCAGATGATCCAGATCCAGATCGGGAGCTGCTTGCCGTGGGTCTCGAACGCTTGGATCAGCACACCGTGCTGGTCGTCCATGTTCAGCAGCCACAGCACGCGCGCGATCATCAGCCTCGCCGAGTTGCACCGGTGGTGGATCGCTTGCAGGTAGCAGGCGATCGTCTGCGACGCGAACGACAGATCCTTCCGCTCGACGAAGAGCCGGTAGCAATAGTGGCCCCACGATAGCCACCCCTTGCCGTAGCTGTCACAGATCTGCAGGCAGTGCGAGAACGTCTGGTTCGCCTCCGGCAGCTTGCCCTTCGCCTCAAGGAAGAGGCCCTTCAGCCGGAACATCTCGGCCTTCTGCCGGAGCGTGAAGTAGTCCAGGTTGGTGTTGTTCAGGATGCTCAAGCCACCGTTGTACTCGGCCGAGCTCTCGTAGCAGATGCTCACTTGCTCGCGCAGCTTCGAGAAGGCGTCCTGCACGTCCATCGCCGGCACCGAGTACAGCTTCGAGAGCGCTCCCAGACACACGTCCGGCAGGTGCTGCTTCCTCGCGGTGTGCGCGAGCTTGATCACGGACCACGGGTTGTCGTGCATGCTCGCCAGCATCTGCGCATCGCTCCACGAGAACGTGCTCTTGACGACCTGGAACATGTGCGAGCGCCACGTCAAGATGTCGTCCCACAGCAGGATCGGCTCCCACTTGTTCGGTAGGCGCTCTCGCCACGTGTTGATCGACGGCTTCAGGTTCGGCAGCGTGTGCATCTGACTCGCTTGCTTGATGTCCGTCATCATCTGGATCGACTCCTTCACCTCCACGAACTTGTGGAACAGGTGCATCAGCGGGACGTGCGTGCGTGACAGCACTCGCGGCAGTCCCTGCCACTGGTGCAGCGCGAGCTCGGACGTCTGCGCTGTCAAGTTGTCGATTGTCGCGCGCTTCTCTCCGTCCAGGATCGCGATGTAGAGTCGCTGGAGACGCGTCTGGGGACACCCGAGATCCGCCCCGGACTGCATCGACGGAGACAGCAGCAGCTGCTTGGCGGAGTTCCAGTCGCCGCGCTTCCACGCACAGTCCAGCACGAGATCCTGGTTCTGCGTCGACTTGGCGAAGTCGCTCATCAACTGCCACTGACACAACTGCTTGGCGCAGCCGACCCAGCGCTCCTCCCACAGACGCAGCTCGAACAAGTTGACGTCGTCCAAGCTCACGCGACCGCTCTGCGTCTTAGACAGTGCCTTGAAGTACTCTTCTTGCGCCTCGTGGACGCACCCGAGCGCCTCCAGTGTCAGCGCATTCCTCGTCTCCGGGTGAGCGATGTTCTCGAGACTGAGTCCGATGCGCAGGTCGTCCTCGTTCAGCTCCTTGTAGATGGCGCTCAGCGCTTCGATCCAGCGAAGGCGCGTCTCGACGCCCAGCGCTGCGTTCTCCACCTGGTACTCGCAGATCCGGGCCGCGTGCGACCACACGTCGTGCGCAGAGGCAAGGTGGAGCACCAGCTCCGGCGTCAGCATCGGCGTCCTCGGGCTCACGCTCACAATCCCCTTCATCAGCGTCTGCACCGTGTTGATGCGCCACGTCGCCACCGACAGCGGGATGTTGAGGTCGCGCTTGTTGAACTTGGACGCCAGCGCCTTCGTCAGACTCGACGACATCTGAGCTTGCTCCTCCTGCTTCAGCACACTCCATGTCGCCACGAACAGGTTCACCCACAACTCCTTCGCCAGGTCGAGGTCGATGTGCACCAGGTCGCGCAGAGACTCGATCAGGTCGGACGATCTTGCAGACTTGAACTGTTCCAGAAGCTCCGCTTGGTCGTGCGGGAGCATCAGCACGTCCTGGCTGCCGCCGCTCGCTCCGTGCGGCGCACAGACAAGCGGCGCGCTCAGTCGAGGCTCCGCATCCGGACGCACAGCCAACAAGAGCGTTTCGATCGCAATCACGGGCCAGTAGCGCGTCCCACACGCCTGCCACTCCTGGCGGAAGATTGTCTGTAGGCGCTCGGCGGGTCCCTTCCCCGCGACACCTAGGAAGTACTGGAAGAACTGCTCACGGATGCTCGGGTCGGGAGCGAGCAGCCCCGCCAAGAAGTGGCTATTCGTCGTCTGGCTTTGGGAGCTCGGGCAGATGTGCAGGTACGAGTTCTTCGTGTCGGTCGGGTCGCACAGCTTCAGAATGAGCTTGTAGTACTCCTCGTTCAGCGGAATGGCCGAGATCTCGTTCAGCCGGTCGAACGACCCCATCTTGCTCAGCATCGTCATCTTGTCCTTCGCTGTCAGCAGCTGCCGTGGGTCTGTCGCGATGAGGTACCCGACGATCCGCGTGACTTGCAGCAGCAGCGGGATGTTCCACGAGCTCTCGAGGCAGTGCACGAGGAGGTTCGTGTACAGCCGCCGGTGGTCGACCGAGCTGAACGAGCACTTGGACAGCAAGTCGTAGCACACGATCAGCAGCTCGATCGACGTCTTCTTCTGCGTGCCGGCGCCTCCAGCGAGCATCTTTTTCTTGCTCTGCAACAACGCGCTCTTCTGGCTGCCCATGGCTCCGCCGCCCATCGAGACGCTCTCTTTCAGCGCGCTGTCGCTGACGCCGTTGCCGAGCATCCCGCCCGCCCCCATCTTCTTCTTCTGCTTCTCGTCGCGCAGATCCCGCTTCCTCGCATGCCGAACGACGTTGTTGATAGAGAGGTTCGAGCGTCCTGTCTGCATCTGGTGCCACTCGTCCACGATCGCGAGCGCTGGTGTCGCCATGACGCGGTTCCGCCCGAACGAATCGACGCTCGATACGCTGCTGCCCACGCTCCCAGAGCTTCCCTGTCCGGCGAGTTTGCCTGATCCGCTCCCGTTCGCCGAGCTCGACTGCAGCAAGTGTTCTCGCGTCAGCCCTTGCGTCAGCTTGAGCAGCGCGGGTGTGAAGTGGTCCACGAAGTCCGGTATGACGTCTCCGAGCGCACTCAGGAGGCGAAGCGAGAACTCGCCTGGTGTGCCTGATCCGGATCCCGGAGCTCCTGGGAGGCTTCCCGCCACCGCCCGGTTGTTCGCAGCCGCAGCGCTCGCGGCACTCGAGGCTTTCGGACGCTTCGCAGCACTCTGCGTCGAGCTCGCAGAGTTCGCGGACTGCACGTTCGGACTCGACGTGGGCGCTACGCCGTTCCCCTTGGCTTCCGCTTTCAACGCTGACGTCGCTTGGCTGACCGCTTTCGCCTTCGCTTTCGCCCCCGAGGTCGCAGATGACGACGCAGTCAGCTCCAGCTGGAATGCCGACGCGTTCAGCAGCCGCTCCGTGATGATCTCTCGCAGCCACGGGTAGAACTTGCACACTACCAGCTGCTGAGGCGCTCGCGTCGGAGGGTAGAGCTGTTCACACACACGCAACCGTTAGTTCCATCCACTCTGTCCGATCTGACAAAGGAGCGATGCGCGCGCGTACCTCGGCAATGCGCCGCAAGAAGCGTGCGAGACTGGACTGGATGTCGGGGTTGTGTCGATCGAAGCACGGCTCCAGCAGCTTCATGATCCGAGGAGCGTACTGAACCACGTACGGGATCGCCCGGTCGGACTTTGTCATCACCTCCTCCGCCACGAGCGAGTTCAAAATGCCGAGCACTGCGTCGAGGATCGCTAGAGACGACAGCGGCGCTCCTTTCGGCACAGAAAAGAACGTTGGCATCCCCTGTGGCGGTGCAGGAGCTGACGGAGCGGCCTGCTGCCCGCCAGTCGATGAAGCAGCGCCGTCTTCAGTCTGTTTCGCCATCAACTGTGCTTGCTGCTGCTGTCGGATCACCGCTTCTGCTGTCACGGCGATGAGCTTGTCAAAGTACGAGAAGCGAATCGCCGAAGATGGCCACAGCCGCAGCGCCTTGTCGAACAGCTCCCCGCACGTCTTCGACAGCCTGTTCGTCTCCTGCTTATCGGCAGACGCCAGCGCGAAGCGGAACGCAAAGTTGATCACCAGGTCCACCATGGCTGCGCTCAACTCGAAGTCATCGTCGGCGTTCCCGATGCGTGTTGCTTCCATCGCCGACACCAACGACACATCAGCCTGGCTGTCGGTGCTCGCAGAATCGCCAGCTGGTGCTGCCGCGCTCGGCATTGCTGTGTCCGAGACAGCTGCACCGGTCTCCGACACGTTCGGGCCGGATGAGTCTGCGGAGACGACGCCGTTCTCGGTTTCCACTTTGCGCCTCTTCTGCGCAGACTCCTCGTTGCTGGTGGAAGCTGATGCTCCGTCCGAAGTCGAAGGGTTCACGCGCTTCAGCTCGTTCGCGGTTGCACTCTTGCTGGAACTTCCACCGTCGGACCGCAGCGTCAACCGCTCCTGCCGGGTTTGCTCCCACGCGATGACGAGGTCGACAATGTTCACCGCGAGACGGCGGTTGTCCGGTGTGCTGCTCGGAGGAATCGCGAGTCGGTTCAGCGAGTTGACCATCAGCGGCACGAACTGTCCTCTGAACGGGTAAAAGAGCGCAGGGTGGCGCACGATCAGGAACCAGATGTGCACGAGCTGTCCGAGGATGTGTCCTTCCTCGTACGCGATCTTCTTCGTCCACTTGATCGCCTTGATGAACTCGTTCGACGGCAGTCTGTTCGGAAGCGCGGGCAGCAAGATGTCGAACGCCTTGCGCACCAAGAACCTCGAGTCCATGTCGTGGGTTCGCAGCAGTGCCACATACACTTGCAGCACGATCTTCGGTGGCGTGTCGTAGACCGAGATGAATCGACACACGTTCACGTACGCCCAGAGCTTGGATGTCAAGTCCGGCGCCTTCAGGTGGTTCCACGCAAACTTGATCACCTCCTTCCGGTGGTCGGTCACATACTTGCTCATGTGCTGAATGAGCAGCGTGCCCAACTTGAGCAACTCGATCCGCAGCCCCTGCACCGAGTCCGACAGCAGATCTTTGTTCGCGAGGATCTCCCGCAGCATCCACATCACCGTGTCCGGGTCCATCACGTCGACATTGTTGATCGCCGGGTCTTCGAACGATGTCGTCAGAACCGGCATCACAAGCAGCTGGATTGCGAGCACCTTGAGCTCCTCCGACGCGCCGGGCTCGCGGAGCATGCGCAGGAACAGGCGGACGATGTTCCGTTTGTTCGCAGGGCTGTAGTTCACAGCCACCTCGTCCCGGTAGAAGCTCTGGAGAAAGCTGAAATCGAACGATGTGCGCTGCAGGAACACGTTCACCATGTCCAGCAGCACCTGGGCGTCGTCCGGCTTGGCTCGGCAGTACGTGATCATGCACTTGATCATCAACTTCGACTCGAGGTGGAACTTGATCGGCAGTCGGTCCTGCGCCGCCAGCCGCTGCACGCGAGCAGGCGAGCGCCACAGCTTCCGCAAGCAGTCGATCACGACCGACTGAGACGCCAGCCAGCTTGGATGCAGCTTGCTGATCGAGCGGACGAGGCGGAGTCCCTGGTAGTGAAGCACCAGCGCCTCCTGCTGCGCTTTCGATGTGAACCCGCTCGGACTGCTTGTGCCCGTCCCGCCGATGAGTGACGGCGCCAAGCCTTGACTCTGAGCTCGCGCCATCTTCGCTTGAGCTTGCGCTTTCGCTCGCTGGACGTACGTCGCTTGCGCTTGCTTCGCCTTCTCCTGAGCTTGGATGGGTTTGAGCCCCTGCGCTTGCGCGGCAGCGAGCGCTTGCGCGTGCACCTTCTGGGCGTTCACTTGGATCTGCGCGTGCAGCTGCTGGGCTTGCTGCTGCGACACGAGCGGACTGATCACCGGGCTCGGCAGCGGACTCTGTAGTGCCGCTGACGACACTTGGCTCTGCGCCTTCGCGATGTAGTCCTTGCTGGCAAACTGTGCCTTCGCTTGCGCCTGGACCAGCGACAGCCCCTGAGCTTGAGCAGCAGCGAGCGTCTGCGCGTGCAGCTTCTGCGCGTTCGCTTGGATCTGGACCTGCGACTGCACCTTCAGAGCCTGCTGCGCGTTCACTTGCGCTTGAGCTTTCGCGACGTACGCGGCTCGCGCCTGCATCCCTCTCGCCTCTGCCACTGTCGCTGTCAAACCCTGCGCCTGCGCACTCGCCACCGCTTGCGCGGCAGCTTTTTGCGCGTTCACTTGGATCTGCGCCTGCATCTTCACGTCGTCAGAGGCATCTGACGCCTTCGTCGCGTCGCTGCTGAACGCCGCTGTGGTCACCTTCGACGCTGCGATGAAAGTCGCAGCGACGAGCGCCTCTGCTCCACCTTCCCCAGTGATGACAGCTCGTAGCGGAGCCGCTTCCGGCAACTTGATCAACTGCTGGAAGAGCGACGAGTGCCTCGGCTCGATCAAGTGCTCCCGCTTGAGAAAGTATGCCACCGTCTGTGAGGCGTACCGATTCAGGAACTTGGTCAGCGGGATGCGGTACGGAGAGCTCATCTTCCCGTAGCTTCCGTACTTGGGCAGAACAGCTTCGAGCTCCACCACGCACGCGATCAGCGCCTCGAGGAACGACTCGCTCGGCGGAAGCAAGTGGAAGAGATCGACGATCGCAGCAGCGACGGCGGGCTCTTCGCCTCGCTTCCAGATCCCCGCCTTGGTGATCCGATCCGGCTCGCGCCACTGCTTCAGGTGCTCCAGCAGCTTCTCCCCCAGCGTCACATTGAAGCAGCTACTCAGCAACGTGAGCAGCCGAGAGAGTCCTTCGAGCAACGGCAGGTTCAGCTTCCGGTAGTCTGCAAGGTTCAGCAGCACGGGGCGGAGACATTGCTGGAGCAGCTCCTTCGGAAGCAGCAAGTCCTTGTGCTGCTTGTTGAGCTGGATCACATCGGTGAGAGCTTGCTGTGCGCACGAGACCAACTCCGGAGGATGGCCGGTGAGGTATCGGAAGAACACCCCGACGAACCGATTGCGAGCTTCTTGGTGCTGGTTGATCTCGTCCGGTGCCAGCATGAACGCAGCGCGGAAGAGCTTCACTGCCGCGATCCGCAGCTCGCATCCGTGCGATAGACCGAACGGGTACTCTTGCGCGGACGCAGCGCCTCCCGAGCTGGGAAGACCCGGGTTCCCTCCGCTCGAAGACGGGCTTTCCGAAGACGATCCGTCCCCTCGACTCGATCCCGTTGCCGTCGCCTCCTCCGAGATGAGCCTCCACACTTCTTGCAAGAAGAACATCAGCTCCTTCGTCAGCGACGTGATCGGAGGATCGAGCGCGAGCCCGTACGCCATCGCGTCCACGTAGCCTATCCGCGTGCTGCTAGGTAGCATCCGGATGTTGCAGCCTGTGATCTGCTTCGTCAGGAGCTGGTGGTACGGATTGAGTAGCGTGGAGGGCGTTGACTCTGACAGCGACGCGAAGAGCGAGATCGCCTCCTTCGCGTACTTGCGCGTCGGCGACTTCGGGCTCATGAACTCCACGACGAACATCTGGAACAGCTCGGTGTCTTGGAACGCGACGCAGGAGAGGAAGTTTTCCTTCGTAATACCTCCCAAGGGCTCCTCGGCGTATCCAGACTTCACCGTCCACGCCTTCCGAACTGCGAGAAGGAGCGCGTCGCCAGCTTCAGCGCTCACCGTCACGCTGACTTCAGCGGGGTGGTCCGAGAGGACGAAAAACAGCGCCTTCACGATCGTGAGCTGGTTCTCGTGACACCACTGCGGCCCCAGAGTCTGCACGAGAAACTCGAGGCCGATCGTGCCACCGAGCTTCTTTCGCCAGCTGCTCTTGTCATAACAGGCGTGCGAGAACACTTCACACATGCTGTTGAGCACTCCGCCGCCGCTGTACACTGCGAGCTTCCCGGACTCCTGGCGCTTCGAAACAGCGTCGATGATCCACTGGAGTGCCCGCTTACCTTGGTCGACCACTGACACGTCCGAAGAGCTGATGGCTTCCAGGATCGACTGGTGGAACATCTCGATCTCGTTCGAGACATCGTCATCCTTGATCTCCGGAACGCCGTACGCTGCGTGCCGTAGCGTCTCGATGCGGTTCGTTGTGGCAAGGTGTCGACCCGGAGACAACCCGCGCGTACCAGGAAACAGCGTCGAGGGATGCAGCGCCGCGAGCTCGGCGAAGTTTGCGCTCGACCGCACACAGTTCGCGAGCGCGAGGTTCGTGTAGTGCACCGAGATCGCTTCCACCAGCGTCGCAGCCTCCGTCCCAAAGTCGATGTCGACCATCGTTTCGAACAGGATGTCCAGCAGTTCCTTACGGATACGGCGCTGGGCTGCTAGCGCGACGATCCGCTTCATCGGCGGGCTCGGGTTCGAGCCGGCAGAATCTTCACCAATCGTCTCGTCGGACGGCCGAGAAACATCACCTTCGCTGTCTGTCATCCCTGAGTGCAGGACGTATCCAGTCTTCTGGTTCAGCTCCATCGAGATCACTGCTGCACGCGAAACGAACACGAACGCACTGCGCTTGTGCTGAAGGATGGACTTGCGGATCTTCTCCATCGTCTTCGCCTCCAGCTCCAGCGTCTTCTCGTCTTTCTCCAGCAAGAACGACGGCCCAGACGACTCGCCCTCGTCGTACTCGTCCACATCCACGAGTCTCGAATCCACCTTCCCGATGTGCACCCACTCGTTCTCCGTCTTCCTCATGTAGCCGCGGAGCACTCTCGTCGCGCGCTGGATCAACGTGTCCATCCTCATCGAGAACGACTCGGACGTGTCCTCCGCGCTCCAGCTGAACGAGAACGTCACGCCCGTGAAGTAGTGCTCCGAGAACTCGAGGTTCAGCGGGTCCATGATGTACTGCCGATTCCGACCGCCGATCTTCCCAAGTATCCGCATCGCCAGCTCGCCATATGGATACGGCGGCGGGATCAGATGTGTATCGAGCGCTTCGATGATCTCGGTGAGCAGCCGGTCTTGGGACGTCATGATCGGATACAAGAAGTCGGGGTTGAGGTTGTCCACCCAGAACTCCAGCGTCCGGAGACCCAAGTACGCCAACTCGCCGCGGGAGAGGATCGCTCGAACCACCGACTTCATCAGCGACGGTAGGTACTGCAGCAGCGAGCTCAAACGCGCCGGAATCGTGAGACACAGCTCCAGCAGCACCTCTTGCATCGACAGCTTCCCGATGTGCTTCTGCAGACGCATCAGCGCCGACAGCACACCCGGCAGGAGCGGGAACACCTCTTTGTAGAAGTTCTCGTACTTGCCGCCAGAGATCGACCGGAAGAGCGCGCGCAGCAGCAGGAGGTAGTTGTCGGGGTGCTTCGTGAACGTCGCCTCCTTCAGACATGCCTCGATGATCGTCCGCAGATACGGGAACAGCGCTGATTCGTTCGACTTGAACAGCGTGACGGACCCGAACACGATCTTGAACAACCGCAGCACGATCGATGCGCGATGCACCTTGGCCACCTCGCGCATCTTCTCGAACTGTAGGCGCTCGATCGACATGACCTTCGCTGCCCGGTCGGTGTCGGGGAGGTCGCCCTCTGCCTTCACGCTCAAGTCGTCCATCTGAGTGATGAGAAACTTGAGCAGGATCTCCGCGAACCAGCAGCTCACGTTCGAGTTGGCGAGGAAGTGCTGCGGGATCGTGAGGATCGCGTGGTCTTGGAGGATGCACTCGTACAGGAGCTGCATGTTCGAGATGAAGAGGTCTCGGAAGTCTGCCGCCTCGAGCACCGTGAACGCCCCGGCGAAGTGATCCAGCATCTGCTTCTCTTCAGCGAGCGTGTTGTCCGACAGTGTGTACAAGATGAAGCACCGCAAGCCGTTCTGGAGCACCTTGGCGATCAGAAGGCGCTCGTCGTCGGTCAGTGGATACAGGTGCGTCGCGCCGCTGCTCTCGCTCGACCGAAGCGGGTTCGTCAGCTCCATCGAGTGCATGTTCAGCGACGACGGATTCATCACCCCCATCAGCCCTTGGCTGAGCATCCCGTCCGAGGAGCCTGCGTCCACCGTGCTCAGATCCTTCGCGTTCGGGTTCCGGTAGTTCGCCGTGCACCAGATGACTGCACGAATGCCGAGGATCATCGTCCGCAGCAGCGACTTGATGTCGCGAATGCTCGGCTCTTCCTCGATGTTGGCGTCGTCTGCTCGCTGCACTTTCATCGCCGGTAGCAGCAAGCTGTCGAGTCGCTGCTCGTACTCCGACCGCACGACGACCTCCTTCGGAAGCAAGACCGACTGCCGGATCTTGTCCATCGCGCCGCCCTCCAGTAGCTCGCCGCGGTCCGGGTTTGAACTCTTGAGCCCCGTCGCCAGCGCAGCAGGCAGGTTCGCGAGCGTCGTGCCGAACTTGGTCGAGATGATGAGCAGGATCCGCGAGAGCACGTTGCGGCCTTTCCACCCGTCAGACTCCTCGTTCTTCGCGCTGATGTCGACGAGGTTCAGCAGCAGCCGAATCGACGTCGTCTGGATCGAAATCGGCAGCGTCGGGTCGTGGATGCGCTTGCCGTAGAAGTCCACGATCTTGCTCACCTGGCTCAGCGTCAGCATGTCGCGCACGTGGTGGATCATGTCCGCGAGCGTCGAGTACGCCAGCGGGCGGATCTGGAAGTAGCTGCTGCGGCCCTTGCCCACAAGCACATCGTCGTCCATCAGCACCTCGAGCTGCGAGTAGAAGCCGCGGCGGAAGTCCGTCGAGATGATGTGGCGCGCCGCGACGAAGATGTCCTTGCGCAGCACGAACGCGTCCTTCGGGCACGCCATGAGCAGCTTCACTGTGCTCTCGCAGATCGAGTCCTGGAACGGCCGCATCAGGTTCGCGCAGCCGCGCAGCAGGTACGTCACGAACGACAGCGTCTTGACCTGGCAGTCCAGGAAGTCCACATACCGCGACGGGTGCGTCTTCGCCACGCCCTCCGGTGCGCGCAGCGCCAGCGCCGCCATCATCAGTGGCACGAGCACCGGGATGTAGCTCTCGATGAAGTTCGGGTAGCACTGGAAGAGCAGCATGATGATCAGCGGCAGCTCCGAGATCGTCTTGAACGACTCCATGCTGCTGCAGATGACTTCATCGGCGCTCCGCTGCTGCCCAATCTCGCCTGCGTCGATCGACACAGCGTCCGCCTCGATGCCCGAAGGAGCCGCAGGGACTGCGGGCTGTGCGGCCGGCGCAGCTGGCGCCGGAGATGGTGTCCCTGGCGCCGCAGTGGGAGGCACTGCTGCTGTCGTTGCCGCCGACAGCTTCTCCGCCGCTACCGCAGGTGGCGGCTTCGGGGCGACGACGACCACCGCTGCATCCGCAGCCGAGCTGGTCGTGGCGGCCACGGGTGTCGTTACTGGCGCAGCACTCGCCGCGGCTTCCGTCGGCGTCGCAGCGCCAGCAGCAGGCGGTGACGGCTGCGCACTCGGCGGCGTCGACGCCGTCGTCGGTGTTGCTTCCGCCGGCGCCGCGAACTGCTTGGCCATCGTGGCCGGCAGGTTTCTGTACATCTGCTGCACGAGGTCGAGGAAGGGCGGCACCTCGGCGCGCAGTCCCGGGCGGTAGTTGCGGTGCAGGTCGAAGAGCGTCTTGAGCGCCACGAGCGCGTTCTCCTCGTTGTCACGCAGCAGCACGTCGAGTAGCAGCTGCAGCAGCTGCGCCACATACGGACGCAGCGCATCGTTGCTCGGCAGGCGGTTGAGGATCTGGAGCAGCACCTTGCGGCAGCGGTTCACGGCGGTCGCGCGCGACTGCGGCGGGAGTCTGCTGTTCGGTAGCAGTAGCGCCTGCCAGACAGGGAAGAGCGCGTCGAGGATGCGCGCCAGCTGCGGCGTGTGCAGGATCTCGGCGCGCCGGTAGAGCTCGACGAGCTCCTTGAGCACCGCGTCGCTGTCGCCGTCCAGCAGCTTCTGCCGCACGACGTCGACGTTCATGGGCAAGGCGAGCACGCGTGCGCGGTCGTCGTGCTCGCGGTGGCCGAGTTGTGAAATGTGTGTTCGACTTGTTCAATACAAACGAAAAGGTACTCTGCCAAATAAGACTAGTTTTGCAATTTTAGTAATCTCCACACTCCACTTAAATATGAGTAGTGACGAAACCCAGGGATCTCTCAAATTGCGCGCATGAGAAAGTGCATCTGTCACAAATTGAGTGCAAAAGAAAGTGCATCAGTCACAAAGCAAAATGCAGCCACACAATTCTGCATGAGCGATTTTTGTGTATTCATTCATACAGCTCGCTCCTGCAAAATTGCGTGACAGAACGTTTCGAGGCTTACGAGTGCGAAATTTGTTTGATTTTGCACTTTCTGTTGCGCGATTGGAGAGAAGAAATTGATAAAATTGCAAAACTAGGCTGAACAGTCAGAGTATCTTTTGATTTGTATCGAAAAAGTCGAATGCTGGCGACTGGCATGAGGAACTCTCTACCCCACTCTACTCGACACACTCTCTCTCTCTCCATCCACAACACACGCGACTCCACAGATCTACCACCTCAGAACTGATACCCGACGTACTGCAGCTTGTCAAAGCACGCGACGAACTGGTTCGTGGTCGACTCGTTGAACGGCGCCACCGGGTCGATCTTCGAGAAGCTCTGCCACTGCGCCATGCTGCGCCGCGTCCCGAGCGCGAACTCTGCCTCGTCTGCGGCCATCGCCGCGCGCTCTTCAGCAGTGGAAGACGCGGACACCGGCAGCTTGAGCAGTCGGCGGATCCGCTTATTCGCGCGCTGCACCAGCGCCGCGGTGTCCTCCGCGGAGCACGACACCGGACTCGGCTGCCACGCGTACGTCGCGAACACGATGTCCTCCACCGGCGCGTAGAAGTCGTAGCCGTGCGTCCAGAAGCGCGACGCGCGCGCGTACTCGTGGCCGACCGTGACGAACGGCGTGTGCGGGTCCGATCGCACTGCGAGCAGCGCCGACACCGGTCCGAAGTGGAACACCTCGGTGTACTGCGCCTGCAGCACCGGCGCGAAGAGCGCACCGTCCACCTTTGGCCGCGGCTCCGGCGGGTTGAACTCCACGACTGCGTCGCTCGCCTTCGAGTGGATGCGTGCTGAGCACTGCAGCAGGAACGTCGTGCCGCTGCCGCGCCGGTCCTTGAGCACGAGCGCCTTCGGGGCGGCGCTCAGGATCGCCATGTCGTTGCCAATGCTGTACCACTGCTTGAGCAGCGCGAGGTCCCAATCCTGCGCGAACGCCACGCCGGCATCCACCGACACGTAGAAGTCGTCGCCAAACTCGCGCCGCGTCACCATGTTCTCTGCCAGGCTCCGCGCGACTGTCCCGCCCCGCGCGCCGGACGCGTCGCGCGTCGTGAAGCGCAGTCGGCCGCTGCGCAGCATCTTCCGGCACGCGTCCGCCTGCTGCGCACAGAAGAGCTGCACGCACGAGTCGTCGACACCGACGTCCACTTCGTCCACCACGCGGAAGTGCACGCGCGCCGGTAGGTACGCATGCGCGTGGGCGTCTGCGAGAGTCTGCGCGCACGCGTCGGCATCGCGAAAGTGCGCGAGCAGCAGCACGAGCTGCTTGTTGTCGCGGAAGCCGCGGCGGCCGGTGGCGGCGCGCTGCTGCTGCTGCAGGCGCTCGCTCTCGAGCTGCGCCGCGCCGCGCTGGCGGCTCTCGAGCGCGTCGTCGACCGCGCGCTGCGCCACCCTGCGCTCTGCTGCAGACTTCGCGCTGCCGACCGCCCACTGCCCCAGTTCGAAGAGCAGCGCGAGCGCGCAGAGCCCGGCCACGACGAGCACGACGCGCTGGCGGCGGCGGCGGTCGCGCTCGCGCTGCGCCTGCTGCGCGGCCACGCGGGGGAGCGTCGGCCCCAGCCCGAGCGCCGACATGGGCGTCTGCGGCATTCGGAGCGGCGCCATCTCGCCAGCCGGATTTGTTAACAGCGCTTCAGTTCCTCGTGATACCAAAGTACCGCTCATTTGATACCGATGGCGCTGCGTCGCGGCGACGAGTTCACCAAGAAGGACCTGGGGCTGCTGCTGCCGGACGACACGCCGGGCGACCCCGTGTCGCTGCGCCACACGAAGACCAAGTGCGTGCGCGCGCCTACTTGCTTGCTGTGCTTGTTGTGCGTGAACCCAACCAGCCAAACATGCTCGCCCCTCTCGCCAGAGATGCCACCGACACCTTCGAACCGCTCAAGCCCAAGGTGGACCCGAGCGCCAAGGTGGCGCGCTACCGCGCGGGCCAAGTACCGCGCTTCGCTGCTGGCTACGAGGAGGACCGCGGCTTCGTGACGGCGGGAAGCCAGGTGCGCACCGCGCTGCTGCCCGCGAAGCACCGGGAGCGTCAGCAGCAGCCGAAGCCGAGCCAGGAGCGCGAGACGCCGCCGCCGCGGAGACGCTTCGAGGCGCAGGTCGTCGTCGCGGCCAAGGCGCAGGTCAAAGCGGACGCGCGCACGCGCTCGGACAGCGACAGCGACGCGTCTGGCGGAGACGCGGCGAACGCGCTCAACGACTCGAGCTCGGACGAGGACGAGGAGGCGTTCGACCGGCGCAGGCGGCTGCTGCGCGACAAGCAGGCGGAGAAGGAGCAGCGCGCGGCGGAGCGCAAGGTGGGCAGCACCTCTCGTAGGAGTGGGGGCGATAACAGGAGTGGTGGCCAGATGATGAACGCTGCTGCTGTGGATGTGGTGCCGCAGCCCGTCGCCGCGCAGATCATCAAGAAAGGAGCGGCTCCTGCTGCTGGTGCTGGTGCTGGTGGTGGTGCTGATGGAGCTGGTGCTGCTGCTGGCACTGCTGCTGCCGCTGGAGCGCACGGCACCGAGTCGTCAGCCGGCTCGAGCGGGTCCGAGTGGGAGACGGACACGGACGACTCGGACGCGGGCGAGGAGCTGATGAAGCCCGTGTTCGTGCCGAAGAAAGCGCGCGAGACGCTCAAGCGGCAGGAGGAGGCCGAGGCGGAGGCGGAGCGGCGGCACCAAGCCGAAGCCGAACGGCTCGAAGCGCGCAAGCTGGAGACGCGCAAGCTTGTGGCGGAGGAGATCCGGCGGGAGCAGGAGGAGGGGGACGCCGGCGGCTCGACGGACGTCGAGATGCCTGACGACACGGACGGCGTGGATCCGGACCAGGAGTACAAGGACTGGGAGCTGCGCGAGATGCGGCGTATCAAGCGGTACACGAGCGTCGACGGCTCTGAGGGGAGGCGGCTGGGCGGTGCTGACCCTCACGCTTGTGTGCCGCGAACAGAGACCGCGACCGCAAGGAGAAGAAACGTCTGGAGGCGGCCGAGATCTTGCGCCGGCGGAACATGACCGAGGAGGAGCGCCAGGCGGAGGACAGGTGCGGGTCTGCGGCCTTCGTGAGCTTGCGAGCAGATAGCAGCGAGCAGAGAGAGCTGATGGCGCTCCGTTGCGCCGCCGCAGGAAGCTCAAGAAGGACGTGCCGAAGGAGAAGGAGAAGTGGAAGTTCATGCAGAAGTACCACCACAAAGGCGCGTTCTACGTGGACGAGACGAGCGTCCAGGGCAAGGACGACGTGCGCAAGCGCGACGTGTCTGGCGCGACGCTCGAGGACAAGTTCAACAAGGAGATGATGCCCAAGGTGATGCAGGTCAAAAACTTCGGGCGTTCCGGACAGTACGTCTTGGCGGGCGGGCGGACACGCGGACGCAGGTGCGGGAGTGTGACGTGGACTCACTCGCGTTCTCCTCGCTGCTGCAGGACCAAGTACACGCACTTGGCCGACCAGGACACATCGCAGAGAGACTCACTCTGGGCGAGGAACGACGGGTGCGTGAACGACACTCGAGACATCGACTCGGTCGGTCGGTCGCCTCTCGCTAACTCGTGTCGTGCTCGCCAGCATCCGCGAGAAGTTCAAGAACAAGCTCAGCGGCGTGCGCGACATCGACGGATCGCTCAAGCGGCGGAAGAAGGAATAGCCGAGTAGCCAAGTAGCCGAGCGGGCGAAGAGAGAACGAGAGACTCGCGGCCGCGAGATCGGTCGGTCGCCCGCACACACCGAAGTGCGTGCGAGCGAGCGCGACACCACCGCCTCTGCGCGGAACGAGTCGTGTATTCCGTGCGTCGTGTTGGATCGCTCGCCATACTTTTGTTGCTGCTAGACACGCTGGAGGGGGGGGCGTTGAACACCTCGATGTCCGTCCTGCTTACGTGCTCATGTACGTGGAAATATCGATCTGGTCCGGGAGCTCCGGGATGTCCACCTCGAAGCGCGACTGCACCTTCGCGAGCATCTCCGTGTCCTCCTCCGACGAGATGAAGCTGATCGACAGCCCCTTCGTGCCGAAGCGACCCGCGCGACCCACGCGGTGCAGGTACTGGTCGCTGTCGTTCGGGAAGTCGTAGTTGATCACGATGTTCACGCGCTCGATGTCCATGCCACGCCCGAACAGGTCCGTCGTCACGAGGATGCGCTTCTGGAAGTCCTTGAAGCTCTGGTAGCGCTTGATACGCTCCTCCTGCGTCAGGTCCGACGTGATGCAGATCGAGGGGAAGTTGCACTCGTTCAGCAGCCGGTTCAGCTCGCGCGCGCGGTTCTTCTTCGACACGAAGATCACCACTTGGTTGAACTCGAGCGCGTCGAGCAGGTCGTTCAGCTTGCGGTTCTTCTCGGCTTCCTCCAGCTTGATGAAGTACTGCTGGAGACCGTGGAGGGTCAGCTTCGTCTCGTCGTCCACGTAAATCTCCATCGGCTATCAGCGCAGCACCACCGCAAAAAGAGCATCAGCACCACAGTCGTGCGCCACCAGCACCACATTGTCGCCGCAGCGCAGGCAACCAAGCAGCCACTCACGTCCTGGCAGAACTTGCGGCACACCGGACGGATCTCCTTGCTCAGCGTCGCAGAGAACATCATCACTTGCTTGTCGTGCGGGGTCGAGCGGAAGATCTCCTGCACGTCGCGACGCATGTCTGAAGCATCCACCACCACGCAAGAGCAGACTCCCTCGTCAGCCACTGGAGACACGCATCGTTCGCTCGCAGCAACACAGCGACGGACGCACCGACAGCCTCGAGCATCTTGTCGCACTCGTCCATGACGAAGTGCTTCACCTTGTCGAGCTTCAGCGTCTTCTCGCGAAGCAGACCAAGCACACGGCCGGGCGTGCCCACGAGAATGTGCGGCGCGCTGTTCTTGAGCGTCTCGCGGTTCTGCGTGATCGGGATACCTGAAGTCCCACACACAGACACCAGCCAGCGCCGATCAACACCCGCGCTCCACCGCACAACGTTCTCAAGAAGCACCACGTACCGCCGTAGAACACCGCAGTCTTCACGTCCACCAGGTACTTGCTGAAACGCTCGTACTCGTGCGCGATCTGGAACGCGAGCTCACGCGTGTGGCAGAGCACAACCACGCTGATCTGTCCCGCGACAGGCTCGATCTGGACCAACAACACTCGCGTGAGCCACGAGATCCACCGGTCGAACGACTGCGTACGACGTTGTTTGGACCTGGTGGAGAGTCGCCAGCACGAACACAGCGGTCTTGCCCATGCCCGACTTGGCCTGGCAAATGATGTCCATGCCGAGCACGGCTTGCGGGATGCACTCGTGTTGCACTGCGCAGAGCGACGAGCGACAGCCAGCGCGTCAGAGATCCGCGTGACGCCAGAGCGCCTCGCATCCGCGACGAGCGACGAACCTTCCGACGGGTGCTCGAAGCCGCAGTCCACCACCGCGCGAAGACACTCGGGCTTCAGGATGAAGTCGCGGAAGCCGGAGCTGTGGATGCCGACATAGTGGCCTCTGCACATTCACACAAAGTCCGCCGCCGTCGTGGTGACCCGAGTCGCGCCGATGCGTAGCCACGGACGGAGGACGGAGAGAGAGCAGAAGACGTTAACAAGTGGGGCTTCGGAGGAGGTGTGGGCGGGCGGGGGTCTCGATGAGCTGCTCGCGCGTGGTGCTCCGGCGCCGTCCGTCACGCGCGCGCGCTCGCTCTCTCTCCTCGTCTCTCTCTCTCGGTCACTCGCTCCCACGCTCGTCGCCCGCGCACTATGTGCGCGAACTGGAGCGGGAACTCTCCTCGCGCCGTCGGCTCGGTCCGCGCGAAGGCGAATGGCTCCGCCCAGGCGACTGACCGACCACACCCGACCGACCCAACGGGGGGGGGGGGGGGGGG
>JAASFS010000100.1:0-37181 GCA_023333865.1 Globisporangium perplexum | reverse complement strand
GCCTCTCGCGATCCAGACCAAAGACACACTCTCGCTGCTCCTCTTCGGTGGACCGAGCGAGCTACAGAGCTGGCAGGTTTGCTCTCACGAGTGCTCTTGCGAGCTTGCACTAGCGGCGAGGCAAGGCGTGGTGCGTTGGCTGCTTGTCTCGGGGGTTCGCTAGGATGGCAAGAAAGATACTGACGACCTTCTCGCTGTTGACATCACGCACCACGTTCGAGCCAAGTCGAGGCAAGCAAGCACAGCGAGAGCACACGACAGGAAGCAGACTGAGGCTCTAGCCCTCCGAGATGGTAGCTGCGTCGCCACCACCAGTGCTGCGGCTGAGATGCTGCACACCACATCTCTAGCGAGCGCTGCAAGAACTCACAGGGTATCGTTGCATGCTGGTGTCCCGATGCAAGGGTGGTGGCTGTTGCGAGGAATCGGATCGATGGCGCCAGTGTGTAGATCGCCTGCCTGCCTGTCACTCGCTCACTCACTCACTCCCAGCAACAACCAGCGACGCCCACCGCACGAGCTCCGGCGCGAGCACGTCTACCTGCGTCTTCTGGATGTTGTGTCCGCCTTTGTCGAACACGAAGCGCGGGCCAGGGTGGCTTTCCAGCTACACGCACCCGTGGTCACACGATCCGGTTTGCGTCGGTGTTGCTCTGGATGGAGGATGCCTTCGCTTTGTGTCTCCCCGGACGTGCGGTCTTGGTACCGGATTGATCGATCTAGTGAAGTGGATTCTCGCTTTGGCGCGAACCGATCCGGTGCAGCCATCGACGACCAACGGGCTGGGCCACACGTTCCTTGTCAGGCAAGCTGAGAGCTGAGAGCGAGCACCCAAGCTCTGAAGACTGGCACTCGGAGTGCAACCTGACATAAGTCAGGAGAAGGTTGATTTTTGGCTGAAGGTGATGAGCAAAAGTACTTTGATGTCATTACCATATCGTACTCTATGAATATATAAAATATTAGGTATCAATAAATAGTCAATTACAATGAATATGAACAGTGTAAACATCATGTATAACAGGATTATGATCAAACGCAATGGCTTCGCCACGACCAGATGCCCACTGTTCTATCGATCTCGCCAATCGCGTTTGAATACTGTGCGAGGTGTACAAGCTCCTCTGAAGCGATGGCTGCTTGTTTGTGCAGCTGCTGCCAGCACGGCCGCTCCGCTCTCCCGCTCCGCTCTCACTCTCCAATCGTCCGCCCACCTCGCACGCGCTCCACAACAACAGCGACCCCAGCTTGTCCGCGCCATGGTCTCACCAAAGTTCGCAGCCGCCGCTCTGCTACTGCTGCTGGCCACCGAGACGCTCGCGACTCGCATCCACGTCCGCGTCAGCTCACCGGGCGATGCCACTGCAGCAGCTGCGCTGACGCCAGCGCCGTCAGTGACTCCCACGAGCGGCGACGCGATCACGGCCGCGAACCCGCTGCTCGAGGTCGGCAAGTGGGAGCCACTCGACGCGGCGCTCTACAAGCTCTCCGCGTGCGCACCGCAGTCCTGGAATGTGACGCGCAAGGGTGCGGCGTCCATCGCGCTGCGCTTCGGCTCGGCGGACATCTCGTCGGACGACCAGCTGATCGTCTCGGCCGCGGACGGATCGTCGCCGCAGCAGGTGAGCACTGCGTCGCTGACGACGCTTCCGATCTCCGGGTCGACGGTGAAGCTCGAGTTTCGCCCGTCGACGAAGGGCTGCAAGGTGACCGGCAAGGCGCCGTCGTTCTCGCTCGAGGCGCTCGGTTTCGAGTGGCCGGAGAACAAGATCATCAACAAGGAGTCCGTGTGCGGCAAGAACACGTTCAAGGACGCCGTCTGCTTCAAGACGCAGTACCCGGACGAATACGACGCCTCTCGCGCCGTCGTGCGCACGGTCTTCACGAGCGGCAACTCGAGCTTCCTCTGCACGGCGTGGCTCTGGGGAGGCCTCGGCCACCTCGTCTCGAACAACCACTGCTTCTCGAGCCAGAAGATCGTGGACACGGCACGGTTCGAGTTCCTCTACCAGTCTAACGGATGCAACCAGACGTGTCCGGACACCGGATGCCCGATCGCCGAGACGCTCGTGGCGAAAGGCAACGTGAAGTTCATCAAGTCGGACCCGAAGCTCGACTACTCGGTCCTCCAGATCACGACCAACGCGAAACACTACGTCTCCAAGTACGGCTACCTGAAGCTGCGCGTCGGGAACCCGCGCCTCGGCGAGCGGATCTACATCCCGCAGCACCCCGCCGGCAAGCCCAAGAAGATCGCGATCACGGACGACGACAACGACTCGAAGGCGGCGACGATCACGCGGCTGAACCAGAAGGTGCGCACCGAGGACATCACGCTCTCGGGGCTCGTCGGTTACCAGGCGGACACGGAGGGCGGGAGCTCGGGCTCGCCCGTGATCCTGCGCGGCTCGAACCTCGTGCTCGCGCTGCACCACCACGGCGGGTGCGCGAACACGGGCACGCCCTCGAACCTGCTCTACCAGCCGTTCCGCGCGATCTCGAGCGACAGCACTGGCTTCGCGAAGGAGGGCGACGACCTCAAGGACGACGTCGACGACGACGACAGCGACGACGATGACAGCGACGATGACGATGACGGAGACCAAGAGTAGCCATATCGGAAACCTGTTCGAAAGTGTTGAGCCATTCCTGTTATTGCATTCGAATTCTTTCAATCGCATATATATTTCGTTCAAAAGGCAACAATTTTCGCACTTTTTGAATTCTCGCGCCAGGCTCATGAAGGAGGAGGACAGCGCCGTGACGCTCTCGCCCGACGGCGCGCGCGTGCTGCGCGGCGAGCTCCCGCGCGACATCGGCGACGCGGGCGTTCTGCTGCAGGTGCTGTCCGTGGCGCGGCGTACGTGGCGGCTCCGCGACTGTGGATCTGGTCGCCCGAGGCTGAAAAGAGACTGAGGGATCGCGCCTGTAGACCTGGTGGACCCGGCGCTGCGGCGCCTGCTGCGCGCCAGCGGCCACGAGAGCGACGCGCGCGACGCGTTCGACGTGGTGCTGAGCGACGGGCGGCTGAAAACCAAGTGTCTGCTGGCGCCGGCGCTGAACGCCGCTGTGTGGCGCGGGCAGGTGGCGCCGCTCGACGTCATCTGGGTGTGTGCTGTCTGCGGGTTCCTCTCCTTCACTCTCTCTCTCTCTCTCTCTCTCTCTCTCTCTGTATGGGGAGCAGTGCTGACTGAGTGTTTGTATGCGAAGGTGTCGGAGTTCCAGGTGCTGCGTGTGGACGACGACGCGGCGGACGGCGCGCGGCCCGTGCCGCTCATCACGGACTTCGAGTCCGTGACGCAACACAACACCCAGTTCTTCGTGACGAGCGCGTCGGCGCCGACCACGAAGCGGCGCGCGACACCGCAGCAGGTGGCGAAGGCCGACGGAGACGACCTCGCGTTCGTCTCGAGCGCTTGCGAGCGCGAGACGGCGCTGCTGCCGGTCGCGGGCGAGCGCAGCTACTACCTGCCGCTCACCTCGGACAACTTCCCGCTCGAGTGGGAGGCGAGCGGCCCGCCGACGAGCGCGCGCCAGCTGTGCGCGAACCCGTTCGCTGCGTCGCGCAGGATCCACTCGATCCGGGAGCTCCACGAGCTGCTCCACGAGCCGGCGAGCGAGCGCTCCCGCTGCCACCCGCCACTGATCGGCGTCGTGCGCGCCAAGTCCAAGGTGACGCACTTCGGCGAGCCCGGGACCGCGAACCCGTTCCCGTTCATGTTCCACGTCATCGTCGGTGCGTGTGGTTGCACGTGTAGGTGCTCGGCGTGCTCTCGCCACGGCGAGGAGCTGTGCTCTCACAGCACCGGGTGTGGCTGCGCCGCAGGTGACAGCGACGCGGTGGCGGAGGTCGCGTTCTTCGGGTCGATGTGCGCCAAGTACTTCGGCGTGGTGAACGAGGGTGACCTGGTGCAGCTCTGCGGCTACTCGACCACGCCCGATCCGTCGAACCGCTCGGCCGGCAGCCTGCTGTTCTTCGAGCACGAGGCTGCTGGGGAGGTGTACCACGTGTCAGGTGCGTTCGCATCGCTTCCTGGCGCCAGCGCATGATCTTCACTCTCTTCACTCACGCGTCGGTGGCGATCGGCACGCGCAGAGAAACACTGGAAGCTGCTGCAGACGCTCCGACTCGTACCGGAGCCGGTGTGCGCGAACGACTCGAGCGACAGCGCCGCGACCGCGACACCGCCGATCTGGTTCGAGCGCAGCTTCGGGAGCACGCTCGACGCGCAGTACGCGAGAGAACAAGTGGGCGATCTGAACGTCAGCGCTTCGTACTTCGACTTTGTCGGCGTCCTCTCGTTCGTCGGGAAGGTCTGCCGCACGCGCAAGCGGAAGCGAGTGTCCGCCGAAGCGGCGACTGGCACCGTCGGGGATGGCGAGGGCGGAGCTGTGACGCAGTACCGGTGGCTAAAGGCTGTCGACAGGAGCTCGTCCGTGGAGATGGCGATCTTGCTGCTCGACTGCTCAAACCCGCAGCAGTTCCGCAGCCTGAAGGCGGGCGACTTCGCCGTGCTCACGAAGCTCAAGTGGGTAGCGGAGAGCGATCCGTCGACGTTCCTCGACTCGAACGACGTGACTGCAGTGAACGACCACATCTTCGGCGCGCAGTACGCCGCGTGCACCGCCTTCTCCGTTCTGCGCGTGAACGACGCGACCGTCGCGTTCGCCGGCGTCGAAGACTGCAGCCTGAACAAGTTCTTCGCGGCGAAGCTGGTGGCGAACAGCAGCGTGCGCGTCCACGACTCTGGCGACGAGAGCTGGCTCGAAGGCGAGACAATCGCGCAGTATCACGCGCTGCCGAGCGTCGCCGGCGACTCGGAGGCTTCGGCGTCGTCCTCGATCGATTTCCTCCGTCGGAAGACGCATCCGTTCAGGTGCGACGACCGCCGCTCATATTCTTCGTGATCCTCCACCCCCCACATACTCACGATGTGTTGTTGTCGCGACTGCCTGCTCTCCAGCGAACTCTTGCAGATCGTCCAGAGCCTCGAGGCGATGGAGCACAAGCACATCGGCGTCACGGCGCGGCTGACGCTCATCCCGAAGGCGCCGAGTAAGGGAGAGCGCCACTCGCCCGTGGCGTACGAGATCGAGTTCGGCGACGCCGGTCGCAGTCGGCGCGCGACGCTGCGCTTGAACCCGGTCTTCCACGCACTGACCGACGCGGCGGCGGCGCGTGACCGGATCCAGAACGCCGCGCCAGGCGCGTTCGACGGGCTCTTCAGCACGCTGGCGCCGGCAATCGTTGACGAGCTGGTCGCTGAGGCGGCGATGCGCGCCGCGCACCGGGAGTCGCGGCCGCCAGCGTCCGGCGCCGCCGCCCCGAAGCCCAAGTCGCTCACGCGCGCGTTCATCGAGCAGCAGCTGGTCAAGAGCAGGCGCGAGTTCCTCTTCTCGACGCACGTGTACCGCTCGCCGCAGGGGCGAGTGGCGGTCGAGGTGGACGCGATCCTGCCGCTCGCGGCGTCGCCGTGACGCGACGCGATGAAGGCGGTCGAGCGAGCGAGAGGCGAGGACGAACTCGCTCATGGAGGGAGGAGCACGGGAACGGGAACGGGGCGCTTCGTGTATGCGTTGACTGCTTATCTGGCTTGCTGCGCGGTCTTCATGGGATGACCGGCGGCTTTGCGGTGCTTGTCGACGCCGCCGCCGCCGCTCGCGCCACCGGCCACCACGCGCGACGCGACCTTCTTCTTGCCCGTGAAGTACTCACTCGAGCTGTGCACCTTGTAGCCGTAGACGCGCGGCACGTACTCCTGCGCGGGCGGCGGCGGCACCAGCTGCGCGTGCGTCATCAGGAACACGTGCGGGAACGTCGCGCCGAAGTACGCGCCGTCGATCTCTGCATGGAGATACAAGAAGAGAGAGAGAGAGAGAGAGAGAGAGGAACGTCAGTGCGCGCAGCAGGCGACGGGAAGGAGTGAGTGGGTGGATGGACGGATGGCGGGTGCGTACGGCCGGCGCGCTGGGACTTGGGGAAGAAGATGTCGCGGCACTTGGGGCAGAAGACGTTGACCGTCGTGTGGCGCGGTACGTCCGACTGGCCGACCGGCAGCACCGGCTGGCCCTGGCAGTACACGCGGTGGCAGCGGCCGAAGTCGACGCTCTGGAACTTGTCGAGCATCGCGGCCATGCCCTTGGTGGTGAGGATGTAGCGCGCGTGGATGAGTCCGTAGAGCATCTCGGCGGCGGACTCGATCATCTCCTGCTGGATCTGCGTCAGGTTCTGGTCGTTCGGCGTCTCGATGTCCAGGATCACGTCGAGCGCGTAGTCGTAGTACGGCACGAAGCTGCTGAGCCCCGTGAGGTTGAAGTCGTCCTCGATGTAGTCCTCGTCCACCTCGCACAGGAACGCGTTCTCGCGCAGCGAGCAGAACCAGTTGATCCAGCTCGTCTCCTCCTCGCTGCCCTCCACGTCGTTCTCGTCGTCGTCCTCGTCGTCATCATCATCGTCGTCGTCGTCGTCGCTCGACTCGGACGAGAGGCTCTCGGAGCCCTCGACGTCGTTTTCGAGCTGCAGGTCGCCCAGTTGGCTGTAGAGGTGGCCGAGCTCCGCCGCGTCCTCGCTCGGCTCGGCGCTCGCGGCGCCGCTCCGCTGGCTCATGAGTGGGGAGGGCCCTTCTCTCTCTTTCTCGCACGGGAGGGGAGGGCGACGCTCACGTAGGAAGAGGAGGAGGAAGCGTCCGCCCGCGTGCCCCACGCCACCACCAGCACACGCCGCCTTTTGTTGTGTGGGCTTCTTGCCACCGACTCCCAGTAGTGATAAATACCAGGAGCTACTCAGCCAATCAACGCATTTCGACTCGTTTGCTTACAAAGATCTAGTCAACATATAATCCCCCCGGGGCCGCAATTCCTTCTGCAACAAGTTCGACTCGACTCGCATCTGCATTTGCTTCCTACGTCGTCTCTCTCTCTCTCTCTCTCTCACTCTATGTGCTGGCCATGGCTCTCAGTTCTTGCCCTTCTTCGACTTCTTCGGCTGCTGCGACTGCGGTTGCTTCTTCGGCGCGAAAGACGGCGCATTGAACGATGCGGCGCTCGCGTTCAGAGTCGACGACGAAGATCCAGCAGCTCCGACAGGTTTCGAGGAGACCCCCGCCGCTGGCGACGGCGACGACGAACTCATGCCCGGGATCGGACGGCCACCTGCCGCGTGGCTCCCCCACACGCCGCTCTTCGCTTTCGGCGACGGCTTCTTCCCAGCGGAAGGTTTCGCGGCGGCGTCGGTCCCCAAAGCCGCGGCAGGCACCACCACCTTCGCGTTCGAGCGGATGTAGAAGAGCAGGTAGGCGTTCTCTGCGAGCGCGGTGGCTTCCGCGATCGACGACACGTGTTCGTCATCGAAGCGGAACCACTGATCCTTGTTGTCGCGGCACACACACGTGTAGTGGCCGCCGACCACGAACTTGCCGTGGTGCGACACGACCGCGAAGAGCTCGTACACCGGCGGGTTCGAGAACTTGGTCGTGGGCTGATCGCCCGCAGCCTCGGCGCTGTTCTCCGCGCGGCACGTGCTCGACAGGAACTGCGACGGGAACTCGAAGCGACCCGGGTACTGCACGAACTGCTGCAGCTTCACCGGTCCCTGCTCCGGGTGGTACGTGAACCGCTTGATGTTGAACGTGAGCACGACCGGGAGCGACTCCATCGTCGTGAAGCGCTTCATCGTCGGGTTCTTGTACGCGTCTTCGATCACCTCGACCTCGAACGCCTTCCGCATCATCTCCTCGATCGTGTACGTCACCGGTGGCTTCGACTGGCCGTTGGCGCCGGGCACGAACGCCGCAGCGTCCGGCTCGTGCTCCAGGTTCAAGTGCAGGCAGTGGAACGGCTCGATCGTGATCGAGCTCTGCTTCTTCCCCGTCTGCTTGAGCTCCGAGCGGAGCGCGCCTTTGAACAGCCAGTTGACCGGCGACCGGATCGCGTCGACCGGGTTCTGGCGCAGCACGCTGCTCTTGCCCTTCCGCCCGACCTCCGCCCACTCGTCGTCAAAGTCCACGGCGTCGTCGTTCTCGATCGTCGGGTTGCTGTTCGTCGCCGGACGCTTCGTCTGCTTCTCGCACGACGCCGGGAGCTCCAAGCCGCTCTTCTCGTACTCCGAGTGCAGGTAGTCGAGGAAGAACTCGAGGAACTCGAGCGCGTCCTCCTGCTCGCCGCGCATCTTCTGGAACTCGCTCAGCACGTCCATGAAGTAACCGCTGATCTTGATCGACTTGGGGATCTTGTTCGCACTCAGCTCCGGCGCCGCGTTCACTGCAGCGACGGCAAAGCGGCCCGCGTCAGCAACGTCAGCGCTCGCTCGTTCATCTCTCAACGAGCAGAGCAGCAGGCAGCCACACACATCGACCGAGAACGGGCTCTTCGAACTCGCGCACGAACGCGATCAGGTGGCTCCATGCCTTGAACGTCGGCGGCGACGCCAGCAGCTCCTGGTTCGGCGCGACGCCGCTCGAGACGTCCGCCAGGATGCTGCGCAACACACGAAGCAGAGCGTCGGCGTCGCGATACTTTCACCCACCACCAGCAACTCGGAACGCACTTGAGGAACGGCGCGCACGCCAGCAGCGACTGGAGAATCACGTTCTGGAAGCACGTGTTGCCCTGGTTCACGAGTCCGCTGGCACGCGAGCAACGAGTAAGCGTCACGCCGTCATCGCCGCTCCTACCCAGCGAGACGAGCGCACCGCTTCTTCATCTCCTTGCCGGGCGCCGTAACGTCGAGCGCCTTGAGCGCCTCCTGGATCGCGAACTCGAACGGCACCGCCACCTTCTCGTCCTGCGCGAGTTCGCTGAATGTCGGCGCAGCCATCGCGCCGCCCCACGCCGGCGGCGGCGGTGCAGGCGGCTCCTCCTTGGGGATCACGACGCCGAGCGCCTCCGCCCAGGACTTGGTCATCGGTGGCGGCGGCGCTGCTGCCTTCTTATCTTCCTCTGGCTGTGCATCGTCTGAGGCACAGCAGCAGCAGGCGATCGACAGCACAAGAGGTCGGTCGGCGTGATCCACTCAACCCACTCGCGTTCGTGCAGACGCACCCGCGTGCAGCGCCTTCGCCGTCTCTTCGACCGTAAAGTCCCCGAAGGTGATCACCAGCTCCTCCGGGTCTGCGGCCTGGGGGGCAGGCGCGGGAACAGGCGGCGCGGCAGCAGGAGCGGCGTCGGGCGATCCCCACGCGAACGGCTTCTTCAGCGGTTGTTGGGGAGGCGTCTGTTGCTGCTGTTGCTGCGGTTGCTGTGGCGGCGGCGGCTGCTGCTGCTGCACCTGGCGCTGCTGCTGGGAGTGGTGGTGGTGGTACTGCTGCTGCTGCCGAGGCGCGCGGCGCACAGGCGGAGGCGCGTCACGCGCTGCCCCGCGCATATGCTTGGCTGTCATGTTTCAGATTGCCAAATTCGCGCACTAAATCGCTCGAGCCTCCATGTACGTATACCCTCTATAAAGAGACGGTATTGCATGTTGAAGGATAGAGCGAATTTGAAAGGGCCGCCACTTGTGTACGAAATGGCTCGCAAACTCGGCGCTCGCTTCATACGCCCGAGTGCCTTGAAACGCGTGCTATCGCTCAGGTGCGTCTCCAGACTAGAAGGCGACTGTGTGCTGGAGCTCTCTAAGGTTCGAGCGAGCGCGCTTGAGGTCGATGCGGTCACGGGCGTTCATAAACAGCAGCAGTGACCTTCGCAAGCATTCATCACATCACGACCTAGCACATGTCACTCTTTTGTGGCGAATGTCACTGAGTTGAAAAAGCATGGACTTGGAGGTCGAGAGCGAGGAGGAGTACGAGGTGGAGGAGGTTGGCGACGACCAGCCAATGCGCGTGGCGTCCCGTCTCTTCCTCGGCTCTATCGACGCGGCGCGCAACGTGCCGGGGCTGCAGCAGGCGGACATCGCATTCACTCTCGCGCTGCTCAGCGCCAGCGACCACGAAGACGGGAACGGCGTCAGAGTTTGCGAGGATGCCGACAGCGTCACGCGCGCCGAGTTCGCGCTCGATGACTCGTTGGACGCGCCGCTGCTGCTAGAGCTGCCAGCATTGCTCGATGCGCTCGACCGCGTTCTGTACGTCGCCCAACTGTGCGGCTGTGGGTGAAGGTGAGGTACTGCCAGCGCTCATACACTGTGCAGACAGGAGGCGGAGCGCGCAGACAAGCGCGTTCTGGTGCACTGGTGAGCGCAGCTGCTGCCTGCAGTCGCGCGTCGCACTACTAGCTGCTGCCGGGTCTAACACGACGGAGGCGCTTGCAGTGTCGCGGGCCGCTCGCGCTCGCCGGCGCTCGTCGCCGCGTGGCTCATCACGCAGTCGCCGCTCAAGTTCGCCAACGCCGCGCAAGCGCTCGACGCCGTCCGGTTCGTCTCAGTCTTCGCAACGTGGCAGGCGTGGGCTCAGTGCTGAAGCGGGGGGGTTGGCTGCCTGCTCGCCTGTCAGGGACGTGCGGCCGTGGATCGCCGTCAACGCGCACTTCCAGCGTGAGCTGCAGCTCTTCCACCGCGTCGCGACCCTGAGGACCGACACGGAGCCAACGGAGCTGCTGACTCAGGACGAGGTGCTGGCGCTCGCGGCGCGGCGCTCGCTGCCTCGCGTCGACTTTGGCGTGTCGCTCGCGCGCGACGTCGCCGGCGGCAGGAAGACGATCACCATGCGGCTGCTCTCGGACGTTGTGGATGATACCAACTCGGATCTGCGGGTGCTGTTCCGACACTCGACGGCGGTCGCGACCACAGCGTTCACTGACGAGCCGCGCGAGCGCGCGCAGCTCGAGTCGCTCGGCGTCCGCGTGGTAACGCGTCGGCCGTTCGCCCTGCTGCGCGTCGACCGCGTCGCGACGCAGACGCTCGCCGACCTGGACGCCCGCGACCTCGGGAAGTCGGGCTTCGCGTCCGCCGCGCAGGTGCTGAGCGTACTGCAGCAGTTCTACCCGAGCGTGACAGAGACGACGCCGCTGCTCATGCTGCACTTCCGGTGCATCGGGCGGCTGTGCGCAGACGACGAGTGACGGTGGCGATGGGTGATGAATGAAGGTCTCTTCCAGCGAGTGTACGTGTTCATGTGTGTGAGTGTGTGTGAGGATCTAGTGTGTGAGCAGAGCGATGCAAGCAGGAGAGAGTGATCGGATCACTGCGACGCGCGATTGTCGAGTGCCTGGGAGAGCAGCAGCCGCCCGCGCGTCGAGAGCGCGCGTCGGTGTTCCACCTCGTGCTGGTTCCCCGCGAAGATCTCCCGCGGCGGCGCGAGCGTCGCACCAATCGAGTGCCGGCGGGAGCTCTGTCTTCTCGCTGCGCGCGACTGCTCCTCGGGTGGTGCGTCCGCGGACCAGACCACCGTGCCGGCGGAGAGCGCGGACGTGGACGTGCTGCGCTCGAAGCCCGTGAACTCGCCCCAGTCCTCGCTCGAGTGCAGCGACAGCGACGAGCCGCCGCCCGACTCCTTCTCGTACGCCGCGAAGTCCGCCCACTCCTCGCTCGCGAGCTTGGAGAACGGCAGCATCTGCGTCGGCGGCGGCGGCGGCACCAGCGGCACTGTGGCTGGTGTCGGCCCGCCGATCAGCTCGGTGTCGCTCGAGAAGCTGAGGCTGCTGGTGATGCTGCGCATCGACATGGCGGCCGCCGCTGCGGCGTAGTCTCCGGCGCGGAGCTGCGCAAGCTGCTGCCGCACGTCGTCGAGCGTCGGGCGGCTGTCGATGTCCGGGATGAGCATCCACTTGATGAACGACACGAACGTGGGCGAGAAGCGCTCGTCGCCGAAGCACGACGGCGGCCCCGACTTCTGCGGCGGGAAGCGCACGCTGCCGTTGAGGATCGCGAGCTGCTGCACGCCGTCGCGCGCCGTCTCGAACGGCGAGAACGGTCCGAACGCCATGACGTAGAGCGTGCAGCCGAGCTGCCACACGTCCGTGCGGCCGTCGACCACCGCGTTCGGCGTGAAGCCATTCGCCGCCCAGAGCTCCGGCGGGCGGAACGGCGCGCTGCTGAGCGCCGCTGCCTCCTCGCAGAGCGCCGCGTGCTCCGCCGCGCTGCGGATGCGGATGCTCAGCGGCGCGACCGAGCCGAAGTCCATGAGCATCGGCGTCACGGGGTTCGCGGACGCGAGCAGGACGTTGCCCGGCTTGATGTCGCGGTGCGCGAAGCCGCGGTCGTGCAGGTGCTGCACGGCACTGAGCAGCTGCTCGAAGAAGCGTAGGCACTCGCTCTCGGAGAATGGTGCGGTGCCCTTCTCGAACGAGTCCTGCAGCATCGTCTGCAGCGACCCGTGCGCACAGATGGGGAAGAGCAGGAGCACCTCCTTCGCGGACGCGCCGCCGCCGCGGTCGTCGCTGACGCTGTGGGTGCGCGACGCCGCGTATCTGCCGCGGCTGCGGCTGCTCTTAATGCTGCTACTGCCACTGCTGGCGTACGACACGCTCTCCGCCACAGCGTCGCGCACCTCGGCGTCCACGAGCGGCAGCACGTGCGCGTGCTGCAGGCGGCGGTGCACGCGGATCTCGAGCTGCAGGCGCTCGAGCTGCTCGGCGTCGCGCACGCCGCGCACCCACTTGAGCGCCAGGTGGCGCTTGTCGCCGCGCCGCAGCACCTCGTACACGGCGGCCGAGCCACCTTCGCCCAGCGTCCCCAGGATCTTGTACGTGTCGCCGTTCACGCGCGCTGCGGCGTTGCCCATGCTGCTTCTTCGAGTACCTCTTCGGTCTTCGCGATCTTTGAGAGTCAGAAAGCTCCATAAAGAATTGAATAGCCACCTGGTTTTATCACTATCAAGATATCACGACCAGATCTTGAGATGACAAGCATGGAGAAGAGGTCGCTCGTCCACCTCTCTCTCTTGCTGCACGCGCGCTGCGGACCTAACGCGCTCTTCCGCTCCTGCTCTGCTGTCTCAGCCTGCGCACCTCCAGTGTGCTGAACCGCGCGGCGCGCGACAAACTCCCGCGTGTGTTGGCGCACGTCATCGACGCGCTCGCGACCTCCGACGTGCGTCCTCGTGCCGCATCCGTCATCAGCAGCAGAAGCCGCTCTCGCCCCATACCAACTGCATATGCGTGCGCAGTCCCGTGAGGTGTTCTCCGCGCCGGAGAAGCAGCAGTTGTGCGACATGCTGGCGCTCCCGGCGGTCGCCGACGTCGACGCGCTCGTGGCGCTCGTGACGCACAGTCTCGTGGACGCCGCGCACTTCGGCGCCGTGGATTGTGACGCGCTGTTGCGCCGAGACGCAGTCGACGCGGGCGCGCTGGCGGCGCTCGAGAAGGCGTGGCGCAAGAAAGGACGCGCCGTCGCGCCGCAGATCGCGGCGAGACACCCTCTGGACGCGGCGGCGCTGGCGCAGACGCCCGAGCTCGCGGACACCAACTGGCGGTTGCACGTGGAGCTCGGGCAGAGCAAAGTGAGAGGGCGGACGGACCCGACGGCGATCTTCCAGCTGACGCTGCAGGACCTGAACGACGCGCAGCAGGTAGGCGGGAGACGAAGAGGAGCCGCTGGTCACACGCTCATGGTCGGTGCTGTGCGGGTGTGCAGGACGAGAAGCTCGACGTGGAGTTCTCCCACGACGAGCTGCACGCGCTCTTCCAGCAGCTCAACGCGATTCAAGCCAAGATGGACCAGCGCACCAGCAGCGCAAGCCAAGCGAACGCTGCGTAGTGGTGTAGGAAAGAGTGAGAGCAGCCTGCCACGCACGACCAGTACACAGCCACGCACTCGCTTCTCACTCGCTCACTCGGCAGGCAGCAGCAGTCGCATGCGCACGTCCACTTCGTCGCTGTCGACGCCGCACGTGACTGCTGGGAACAGCGCGTGGGGCTCGAAGCGAACTCGAAGTGGCGTCGTCGGGCGGTAGGCAGCGTCGCTCTTGCGCTCTTCGGCATCGGGATCCTGCACACGCGCACCACTCGCCGCGTCTCCGTCTCGATCGCTTCGAGCGCACTGCGGGATGTCGTTGAGGAAGAACGAAACGCAGCGCTCGTTCATGTCGAGAAGAACGCCGACGGTGTCGCCTGCTCCGAACGGCGTGACCCGCGCGACCTCACGCCCGTTCTTGAGGACTGCGCCGGTGGCAGCGTATCCGAGCGTTGCACTCATAGCCCACGGAGTGCGCGCATCCAGCAGCGTCTCGCACTCGAATTGCTCGCTGGCAGCGACGCCGATGATCAGCGCCGAGGTGCTGCTGCAACGGACGATCTCCGCCTCCCAGAAGTGCTCTCCGCTCGTGAAGAAGTGCTGGCGAAGGAGGCGATGGCGCTTCACGAGCGACCGCATACGGCTGCTTCGTGATGCTGGTACCCGAAGAGCAACGAGAGCAGCACTGCAAGTACGAGACGTGCGTTGACCCGTCCATCAAACGCTCGTGCAAGGCGAAAGCTGTCATCGCGTTAGCATCGCGCTTGCTACATGCATGAAGGACTCTGCTCATCTCTCACTCCTCAACTCTCGCGCTCGCGAGGCTCCACGTTCCACCCTCGTCCACAGTCATCGGTCGTAGCACAGGCAGCACGTACACACCTGTCGGTGCCGAACCCTCTTGCACCGTCCCAGAGTCTTCGACAAGTAGACCAGCCAGCCTAGAAGAACAGGCTGACGTCGTTGCGCCAGTACACCTCGTACTTGGAGTTCACGACGAAGATGTTGCCGCTGTTGACCGTCGTGTGCAACCCCTTTCCCGGGAACTCCTTCCAGTTCGGCGACGAAAGGAAGCCCGAGTTGGCACAGATGATGGTGTTGGACGCGTCCGTGCCGCAGAGGTTGACGCCGTCGTAGTCGAGGTTGCGCAGGCGGCCCTGGAGCTGGATCCACCTGGGCTCACCGTACGAGCGGCCGACCCAGACGAAGTCGTCCACGGGGCTCGTGCCGAAGAGCGCGCCGTCGAGCACGAGGATGTTCGTGAACGTGCCCTTGGGTCCCACCCACTGTGGGTTCGAGTCGAGCTGCGAGTCCGCGCACCAGACGTTGTTCAAGTTGTCCACGCCGCAGAGCTGCTTCCCGTCCGTCGAGATCTGCTTGAAGTTGCCGTTCAGCAGACGCCACTGCGGCGGGCCGCGCGAGTTGGCTGTCCAGACGTTGCCAACACCGTTGACGCCGTAGAGCGCGTCGCCCCAGACCACCACTTGCGAGAGGGTGCCGGGGAGCTGCTGCCAGTTCGGCGTCCCCGCGTCAAAGCCGTCCGTGGCGCACCAGAGGTTCGAGTCGGAGGTGGTGCCACAGAGCGTGCGGCCGTCGAAGTGGAGCTGACGGAGGTTCGGCAGCGTCTTGAGCTGGATCCAGCCATCCATCTTCGGTGGCGGCGCCGTGAACCACTTCTCGCGGATCATCGTGTCGCGGCCCACGGCGAAGACACGGCCGGCTTCGACGTCGACATTGATGTACTCGCCCGGGAGGTGCATCCAGTTCGGGAATTGGCGGAGATACTCGTCAGCGCAGAACAGCTGGTAGCTGTTCGAGATGGCGCAGAGCATGGCGCCGTCGTAAGCGACCTGCTCGGCGCCGCCCGGTGGTCCGGCGACCTTGATCCAGTTCGGATCGCCGTCCGAGTAGCCCCACGAGAGCGTGTTGTCCACTCCGACTGCGTACAGGATGCCGTCCGTGAGTTCCGCCTGCTTGAAGCTGCCGGGGAGCTGACGCCAGTTCGGGTTCGTCATGATCGCGTCGTCGGCGCAGAAGAGATTGTTGTTGCCGCTCACGGCGCAGACTTGCTTGCCGTCGGTCGTCACCTGCTTGAAGCTACCGGGGACCACGCGCCAGTTCGGCTCGTAGGAGTTCGTGCCGACCATGAGTTCGTTCATCCTGGTGGTAGCCCAGATGTAGTCTCCCCAGATCGCGGCCCACTTGAGGTCTCCGGGGACGTATCTCCAGAACGGATTGTACGAGTCGATGTTCTCGGTCGCGCACAGGAGGCCGCCGCCGCCGTACTCACCGCCTCCTCGACAGAGCGTCTTGCCATCGTACATGACTTGCCCGCCCTCCGTGCCAAGCGACCGCCAATCGCGCAGGTTCGGGTCGAGCGCGCACACTGACGCCAGCGTGCTCGCGACGCCGAGCAGGATCGCTTGGACCGACACCATGCTTCGAACCTTGGGACTCGCTTGATCTTGGGACTGCTCTTTCACACTTGTGCGCGCTCGCGGCTGGAAAATCCAGAGTGGCGGCGTCGGCGCGTCTAGCTTCCCACATACCATAGCATAGCATAGGAGGAGGCCGGTGGTGGTGGGCAGGCAGTCCGTGCCTCTTCGGGGATTCGTGCGGCTGTCATGCACTGCAACAAGGCGCGTGCGAGGCCCTTCGTTGGCGTCTTCTCGCCGCCTCTCTAACGCGATCTTTGCGCTTCTTGAACTCAGGTACTCTGGTACTGCACGTGCAGACAAGGAAATGACCTCGGAACTCGATGTCTTCGCTTTGGAGTCAACGGAGTTGCCCATCGCTCTGGCGAGCGTCGTGCCGACGCCAGCGTGCTCCAGGTCGACTGCGTGCGCGAAGTCGTGGGGTGGGCAAGGTCAGCTCAAAGAGGCGACATCTGCAACAGCCACACGACGACGGCACACGAACCTGCGCGGGGTGTGGACGTACCGAGAGCTCCACATCGCCGAGGACGCTCGCGATCCTTGCGATATATGCATGGCAGGGAAGTACTCCCGTGCAAGAAGTCTCGAGTCGAGACTGCATGGGGAGAGCTTTAGTCACTCGTGATGCGCGTCTGTACTCACTTCTGGCACAGAAGCAGGTGATGGAAGCAACCGAATCCGATAACGCATGGGTACCAAGTCATCACAGTAGCGAGCTCGGCTCCGAACGATATAACCAAACACAGGACATAAAGGTGTCAGCGAATGAGGTGTTCGCACTGGTGGCCAACATCATCTCGAGAGTTCCTCGAGTCCGACTTGCTATCGGGGTGGCTTCGAAGTGCCTTCGCCATGCATTGGCTGGGCACAGACGAGGGAGGGCTTCGTGTCCGACTAGGACAGCGCCGACTCCCGTTTGTCCGCCTCAGACGCGCCGAGCCCTCCTGCAGATGCAGCTCGCATCCATCCGATCCAGGAGTAGGAGAGATCCCTCTCCCTCCTAAGACCAGGACCAGGATCGTGTGTCTTCGAGTAGACCTCCGGTGTACTTCGAGTTGCAGGACTGCAGGATCGAGCTGCCCTGTCCAAATAGAGATGTTGCATCGAGCTAAACTAAGCTCATGTGACCTGTGACGACCTGCGACTTGTGCACACATGGCAACATGTGAGCCTGCGCACCTCGCACGAAACGATCGCCTCCATTCCGCAATCGCCGCCGACGCCGACGCCGACGCCACCGACGACGACGACAGCTGCGAGAACTGCTGCTGTTACTGCTGCCAGCGCACGAGTCGGAGTCGTCGAGAGCGCAAAGGTTCCCGCGCCAGCTCGAGAGAGACCGTCACGCCGCCGTTCGAGCGACGACGGGTGTGTTACAGTGCAGAGTCGCCTCGCGCGCGACTGAGTCGGCGCGCTGAAGACGATAGCAGTCATGACGCAGCATGACGGCGGCGGCGGGGGCTACAAACTCATGACCGGAGACCTCATCCGCCTCATCGAGACGCAGCACGAACAGCAAGTGGCGCAGCTCGACAAGCTCGGCGGCATCAACGGTGTCGCCACGTCCATCGGGGTCGACATCCGCCAGGGGCTCGACAGCAACAACGCCGCGGACCTCCAGCGCCGCGAGGACACGTTCGGATCCAACTATATCCCGCCGCCCAAGGCCAAGGGGCTGCTCGAGCTCATGTGGGAGGCGTTCCAGGACCTCACGATCATCGTGCTCACATGCTCGGGCATCATCTCGGTCATCCTCGCGCTCACGGTCGGTGACCACCCGGACACGGGCTGGATCGAAGGCGCGTGCATCATCTTCGCGGTCTTCGTCGTCACGTTCGTGACAGCGATCAACGACTACCAGAAGGAGCAGCAGTTCCGCTCGCTCAACGCTGTCAAGGAGGACGAGAAGATCAAGGTGATTCGCAACGGCGCACCGGCTGAGATCAGCAAGTTCTCACTGCGCGTGGGCGACGTCGTGCGCGTGGACCTCGGCGACATCGTGCCGGCCGACGGCATCGTGTTCGACGAGAAGGAGCTCAAGCTCGACGAGAGCGCGATGACGGGCGAGTCGGACCTGATGGTCAAGAACCCGGAGCACCCGTTCCTGCTCTCGGGCACGAAGGTCATGGAGGGCCTCGGCAAGATGCTCGTCGTGTGCGTCGGCGAGAACTCGCAGGCGGGTATCATCAAGAAGCTCATCCTCGGCAAGGGCGGCAAGAAGGCCGAGAAGAAGGATGAGAAGGCCCCCGCGGGATCGTCCAAGCCCGCGCACGACGATGCGCCGGTCGGGGCGAACGGCACGGTCGAGCAGAAGGAGGAGTACGACGACGGCGAGACGCAGTCGCCGCTCGAAGCCAAGCTCTACCGCCTCACGGTGCTCATCGGGAAGCTCGGCACGACCGTCGCGATCCTCGTGTTCATCATCATGTGCATCCGCTTCTCGGTGCACAAGTTCGTCGAGGACAAGCTCGAGTGGAAGTCCAAGTACGTGAGCGACTACCTCCAGTTCTTCATCGTCGCGATCACGGTGCTCGTGGTCGCGATCCCAGAGGGGTTGCCGCTCGCGGTCACCATCGCGCTCGCGTACTCGGTCAAGAAGATGCTGCTCGACAACAACCTCGTGCGCCACCTCGACGCGTGCGAGACCATGGGCAGCGCCACGACGATCTGCTCGGACAAGACCGGCACGCTCACGACGAACCGTATGACCGTCATGCAGGTCTGGATCGGCGGACAGGAGTTCACGGCCGCGACACAGGCGGCGGACGAGATGTCTGAGACCACGAAAGACGTCTTCTGCAACGGTATCTGCGTCAACTCGACCGCGGAGATCCTGCCACCCAAGGTCGCCGGTGGCCAGCCGGAGCACACGGGCAACAAGACCGAGTGCGCGCTGCTGCAGTTCGTGCGCGACTGCGGCGTGGACTACTCGAGCGCGCGCGCGACGATCGAGGTCGGCCACATGCTCACGTTCAGCAGCAAGAAGAAGCGCATGTCGGTCGTGATCAAGCGGTCGGCGACCACGTGCCGCATCTACACCAAGGGGGCGACCGAGGTCGTGCTCGGGCTCTGCAACAAGATGAAGCGGCTCGACGGCTCGATCGCGAGCCTCGACTCGAACCAGAAGGACATCATCGGGAGCTCGATCATCGAGAAGTACGCGTCGCAGGGCTACCGCACGCTCTGCCTCTCGTACCGTGACGTCGAGTGCTCGGCGGACGAGATCAGCAAGTGGTCGGACGATGACGTCGAGACGGACCTCACGTGCATCGGCATCGTCGGCATCGAGGACCCGGTGCGCAAGGAGGTGCCGGACTCGATCCGGCTCTGCCACCGCGCTGGCATCGTCGTGCGCATGGTCACGGGCGACAACATCACCACGGCGCGCTCGATCGCGGGCAAGTGCGGCATCCTCACGCCGGGTGACAACGCGATCGTGATCGAGGGCCAGGAGTTCCGCAGCCGCGTGCTCGATGGCAAGGGGAACATCATCCAGGCCGAGTTCGACCGCATCTGGCCCCACCTGCGCGTCATGGCGCGGTCGTCCCCCAAGGACAAGTACACGCTCGTGACGGGGCTCATGCAGTCGAACCTCATGCCGTACGGCCCGCAGATCGTCGCGGTCACGGGCGACGGCACAAACGACGCGCCGGCGCTCAAGAAGGCAAACGTCGGCTTCGCGATGGGCATCAGCGGCACGGCGGTTGCCAAGGACGCGTCTGACATCATCCTCATGGACGACAATTTCACGTCGATCGTGAGCGCGATCAAGTGGGGCCGCAACGTCTACGACTCGATCGCCAAGTTCCTGCAGTTCCAGCTCACGGTTAACGTCGTCGCGATCGTGCTCGCGTTCCTCGGCGCCGTCATCCTCGAGCAGTCCCCGCTCTCGGCCGTCCAGATGCTCTGGGTGAACCTCATCATGGACTCGTTCGCGTCGCTCGCACTCGCGACCGAGCCGCCGACGGCCGCACTGCTCGAGCGCCGGCCGTACCCCAAGACCAAGCCACTGCTCTCGCGCATGATGACCAAGCACATCCTCGGTCAGTCGGTGTACCAGCTCATCGTGCTCTTCGTGCTCACGTTCGTCGGCGACAAGCTCATGGGCGTGAAGTCGGGCCGCTTCGCCGACCTCGACGAGGACTCGAAGCACGACCCGACCGAGCACATGACGGTCGTCTTCAACGCGTTCGTGTGGATGCAGCTCTTCAACGAGATCAACTGCCGCAAGATCCACGACGAGATCAACGTCTTCGAGGGCCTCTCGGGCAACCCGGTGTACGTCTACGTCACGATCTTCCAGATCGTCATGCAGATCATCATCGTGCAGGCCACGGGTCGGTTCTTCAACTGCAAGCCGCTCAACGCCGGCCAGTGGGGCATTTCGATCCTGCTCGGCGCCGGCTCGCTGCCCGTCGGGCTCGCGCTGCGGTACCTCTCGGCCAAGCGCCTGCCGTCCTGGATGGCCTTCTGCCACGACACGGACGCCGTGGCCGTCAATAGCCAGTCGCGCGTCGCGAACGCGGCCCAGAAGGGGGCAGCCGCCAAGGCGGCGACGGAGCTGGGGTAGCGAGCGAGCGACACTCGGACGAGAGAGAGAGAGAGCACGCAGCAGCGGCAGCAGCGGCAGCAGCCCGCACACTTAATATCAGCTCTTGTATATATGCACATGCCGGCCTTCTTCTCTCCTTCCCCGTCCTTGGTGGTCGTCGACGGGGTGATTGGAAGACATCCTCATCATCATGGACGGCGTCCTCATCATCATGGGCGGCCTCGTCATCACCAGGAGCTCATTTCGCAACCCGCGTCCTGCCCGAGAAGCTCCCTTTCGCCCACCACCATGAACCCCCGCGACGTGTGCATCGTGGGTGTCGCGCGCACGCCCGTGGGCTCGCTGATGGGCCAACTCGCGAGCGTCAAGGCCACGGACCTCGCGGCGACCGCGATCCGCGGTGCGTCATCCTCATCCTCGTCGTCGCCCGTCGCGCGACTCTTAGTAACAGTCATGTATGCGCAGAGGCCGTGAAGCGCGCGGGCATCGCGCCGAGCGACGTCGAGGAGCTAATCCTCGGTCACGTGCTGAGTGCCGGCGTGGGGCAGGCGCCGGCCAAGCAGGCGGCGCTCGCCGCGGGGCTCCCGGACGCCATCGCGTGCACGGCGGTCAACAAGGTGTGCGCGTCCGGCATGAAGGCGCTCGTGTTCGGCGCGCAGGCTATCGAGCTCGGGCTGCAGGACATCGTCGTCGTCGGCGGCATGGAGAGCATGAGCCAGGCGCCGCACCTGTCCAAGCAGGCGCGCGGTGGCGCGCGCTTCGGCGACCTCACGTTCGTCGACGCGATCCAGTCGGTGTGTGTCTGTATGTCATTTGAGCGGAGCACCACGGTGACGTTGTCACCAATGACATAACGCATGCCGCGCAGGACGGCCTCAATGACGCGCTCGAGAGCGTGCCCATGGGCGACTTCGCCGAGCTCTGCGCGCGCGAGCACGGCGTGACGCGCGAGCAGCAGGACCGGTTCGCGGCCGAGAGCTACCGGCGCGCGCTGAGCGCCACGCGCAGCGGCAAGTTCGCCGCGGAGATCGCGCCGGTGAGCGTGACGCCGCGGCGCGGCGCCGCCCCCGTGACGGTGACCGAGGACGAGGAGGTCGTGGCGCGCGAGGTGACATTCGAGACGCTCAGCAAGCTGCGTCCGTGCTTCACGCCGCGTGAGAGCGTCACGCCCGGCAACGCCTCGCCGATCAACGATGGCGCCGCCGCGCTTGTGCTCATGAGCCGCGCCAAGGTCGAGGCGCTCGGGCTCGCGGCCCGCGTGCATGCCGTGATCCGCGGCTACGCGGACGCGTCGCAAGCGCCGCGCGCGTTCACGACGTCGCCCTCGCTCGCGATCCCCAAGGCGCTTGCGCGCGCGCAGCTCACGCTCGCGGACGTCGACTTCTTCGAGATCAACGAAGCGTTCGCGGTCGTCGCGTGCGCGAACGCGCAGCTGCTCGGCCTCGACGTCGCGCGCGTGAACGTGTACGGCGGCGCCGTGGCGATCGGCCACCCGCTCGGCTGCTCCGGCGCGCGTATCCTTGTCACGCTCTGCTCCGTGCTCGCGCAGGAGCGCGGCCGCGTCGGCTGCGCCGCGGTCTGCAACGGCGGCGGCGGCGCCTCGGCGGTCGTCATCGAGCGCGTCTGAGTTGAAGTTGGAGGGACACCGGAATAAGATGACGCGTCACACGTCACGCGTGTTGCTAGTTGAGGGTGAGAGACTAGTTGACTACCGGAGCTCCTCCTCAGTCGTGCGTTGCGAGTTTGGGGTAGACGCGCAGCGTGTAGAGCAGCGTGGCGACGCTCGTCGCGAGCAGCGGCACGAAGGTCCAGTTGAGCACGTACTGGATGCCCGGGAGCCCGACGAGCGTGATCGCGACGTCGCCGAGCGCACGGCCGAACGTGCCGGCCTCGGTCGCGAGCAGCCCCGAGTTGAACGTGCCCTTGGCGAACGCCTTAGGGATAGTCTTGGAGAGCAGCGCCATGTTGACGCCCTCGAGCACGTTCGTCGAGATGAAGATGACGACGCCGCCCGCGATGAACTGCGCCGCCGTGTAGTGGCCATAGCTCACGATCGTCGCGATGCCCGCGAGCATGAGCAGCTGCGCCATCACGATCATCTCGCGGTCCTCGTACCGGTCCGCGAGCCAGCTGAGCACGACGTTCGTCGGGAACATGAGCAGTCCGAGCGCCGCGAGGTACAGACCCGCGTCCGTCGACGTCCACTGGAAGTAGAACTGCGCGATCATCGACGTCGCCGTGAGCAGGCACTCGAGCACGAGCTTGAGCACAATGTAGATCACGAGCGTGGCGACCACAGGCACGTTGCGCCAGAGCGACGACAGCCGCGGCGCCGGTCGCGGGCCGGTGCGCGGGGGGCCGAGCAGCGCGCTCGCCTCGGTCGCGTAGCTGCCTTCGACCGCCGACACCATCGACCGCGAGCGCTCCAAGTACGCCTCGCGGTCCGGTTCCTCGAAGAGGAAGAGTGTCGCGACGAGGTACATGACCCAGAGCGCGAACATGACGAAGCCCGGCGCCGACTCGGTCGTCACGAGCACGCCGCCGACCGCGAAGTCCGGTACGTAGTCGAGCGCCGCCGCGAGCGCCGGGCCGGCCGCCATGCCGAGCGCGCTCGCGGTCACGAAGAGCGCCGACGCCTGCGTGCGCTCCTCGCGCGAGTAGTTGTCCGCGATGTACCGGCGGTTGATCGCGCGCGCGCCGCCGAAGCCGTTGAGCAGCCGGCCGGCGATCGCCATCGCGATGCTGTCGTAGTGGAGCGCGAGGCCGTAGAGCGCGTTGCCGATCACAAGGCACGCGGTCGCGAACACGAGCGGCGCCTTGTACGACCGGTTCGCCCACCAGCTGTAGAGCACGGCGCTCACGAGCGACGCGACCGGCGTCATGCCGACGATCACGCCGCTGAGTGCGGCCTCGCCGCCGAGCGCCGCCGCGTAGTCGCCGCTCGTCGGCGCCACGATGTAGTAGTTGGTCATGTACAGGAACGTGCAGAGCATGTTGATGGCGCGCGAGATGTCCGAGCGGTCCGCGAGCTGCCGCTTGAACGCGAGGTACGAGGCTTCGCCGCCGGTGGCACCGCCCTCTTCCTCGTCCTCGGACGACTCGCTGTCGAAGATCAGCGCCTGCGCCGCAATCGTCTTGACGTACTGCGTCGACTGCTGCAGGCGGCGGCGCGCCTGCTGGATCTTGCTCAGCACGGGCTCGTCCTGCGAGATGGAGCGCACGAGCGCCAGCGAGCTGCTGTTGCTCGCTGGGCCGAGCGCCAGCTGCAGCTCGGCGCGGCGTAGCTCCGCGAGCGCCGAGCGGATGCTCGCGATGATCGCCGAGATGCCCTCGTCGTGGTAGAGCTGCTGTAGGTGCGACGCCTGCGAGTCCGTGCGCGACGAGAGGTACGAGCCCATGATCTTGTGCTCCTTGAGTGACTTGTCGTGCTTCTTGAGGATCTTGCGGATGCCCGTGGCGTTGAGCTCCACGAAGTGCAGCAGCTGCACGAGGTCGTCGCCCACGCGCCGGAAGCCGTCGCTCAGCGCGTGCATCGCCTCGAGGTCGTCCGGCAGCAGCCGGTCCTGCGACCGCCGCAGCGCCGCGAGCGTGCGCGCGAACTCGCCCTGCTTAGTCAGGAAAAAGAGCACCACGCGCTCGACCTGCGGCGTGTGAGAGCTCCGCGGCGGCCAGCAGCGCAGCAAATACCGAGACGCACGAGCGCACCTCCGAGTCGAGCGCGCGCTGGAAGCCTTCCTGTTCGTGGCGTGCGTTGTCCGCCGACGCATCGCGCGCGGCGCCGATCACCTTCTTCAACCGCTTCTTCAGCTGCTTGTACTCGAGGTAGTGTCTGTCGCCATCCCATACAAGATGCACGCTGGGCTGAGCGGCGCCGGTCCCTCTCTATCGCATACGGCGCCGCATATCGCAGACGTACCCGCTCCACTCGGGACGCTGCGCCGCCGCGAGTTTCTTGGCGAATTGCACCATTTCTGCGTCGCGGTTAGCGCGTGCGTCTGCGAGGCTCTGGTCGGCGGGTGGACGGACGAGCGGCACGAGCGGCGAGCGGCACGAGCGGTGGCAGGTGTGCGGCAGGCGGCGAGTTGCGAACTGTGTGACGATGTTGGTAGTTTCGCAAAAGTGCGGGATAGCCAATCAGCGGTGGCGTTCGAGATTCGATGTGCCGCCAATGACGTGGAAAACATTACTTTAGTGCATTTTGGACCTTATTTTGGAGCCTGGAGGTGGGACCAAGTCAAAAACCTCCGGTTGCACACGACTAGCACCCGACAACGAGCAGAGAGTGTGAGCGAGACACTTGAGCGGAGCCACGGGCACTCGCCACTCTCGCTGCTTTCAGCCTTCAGCGGCAGCATCGTCGCCGGCTCAAAACTGGAGTCCTGGGTTCGTGCATCCCTTATCCAAACTGGCGCGTCCAGGATCGATCGATCGATCGATAGGCGATCTCATCTGCCATATTGAACGGATGGTTGGTCGTGGCGGCGGCGGCGCAGCAGCACTGCGCCAGAAGAGAAGATATCGTGGTGGTGATTCTGGTTCACGTGATGTAGAGGCAAGGACCAGTTGAGAGGGGCCAACTGCCACATGTGCGTCAAGTCATCCGCCCGAGCACCAGTCGAATCGACGACTACCAGAACCGAGGGCTAACCATGCGCGAACGAGTACGGGCGAATCGATAGTAGGGTCACATGGTGGCTGTGGCGAATGAGAGAGCGATGTCTCCCCTGCGCTTGCTTGTGCGCTTCGAGGGATTGTCTGTCACTCTGGAAGTTCGACTCGGCATGGCGTCGCCTGCTGTCGTGCACGCAACGGGGAGTGCCTTCGAGTTAGGCGCTGGGAGCGTGGGAGCTGCGTGGACAGCGCAGTCAACACGAGATCGAGGACTGAGCTGCGGTGCCGCGGCACCACCACAATTCCGATAGTGACATAAACAAGGTTTCGATGTGGCCCACGTAAGAGCGATCTTTCGAAGTCGCGTTGGTCTTGTCATCCATGCTTATCAATCGTGAAGAACGCGTCATGGCTGCTGCTGCCGCGCATGGGCTCCCGCTGCTGCTGCTGCTGCTACTGCTCGCACGCGCTTCTTCGTCAGTGACAGCAGAGGGCGTGCCGGCGGTGATCTTCACGCGCGCGTGGGCGACAGCGACGTCACCTGCGGCTGCGCCGCCGCCCGCGTGGCTGCTGGTTCCAGCGCTGCTCGACGTGCAGCCCATAGTGCTGCGCGTGGACGTCCGTCGCGACGCAAAGCTGCAGCTGCGCAGTTTCTGCCACGCGCACGGCCTGGACGCCTCACTCTGCGGCACGGGTCTGCATCGCGCACTCAGCGAGGTCGTCAATCTCCAGCGCATCTGCAGACAGCAGCACACGCCGGCGCTCTCGTCGCCAGCATTCATGATCGCGAAGGGTCTGGTTCGGTCGAGCAATAGAGCGAAGAGCAGCGGAGAAGAGCGCGCGCCATCGTTCTCGTGGCTGCAGGACGAGGCGCAGAACATCGCGGCCGACCTCTGCGGCTTTGCAAAGCTGCACGGAGGTGACACGCCGACGAGCTGCACGGCGGCGCTCGAGAGGGCGATCCAACGCTCCTTTGACTGGATCAGCGCGCTACCGGCTTGCGGCCAACTACCAGAGCGAAACGCAAAGCTCCATCGTCTGCAGCGCAGTGGCGATGACAGCGAAACGAAGAGCGCGGCGTCCGCGGTAGAGCTGATGATCGCAGCGCTTGCAGACAAGCCGCAGCGTCAGCGTGAGGACGAAGGCGCCATCGCACCGAGGCCAGATCCAGTGCAGCAAGGGCACTCAGACGGCGGAGTGACGCCGCTGACCGTCGATCTCGTTCCGACGCCTGCGCATCCGGCAGACGTTGGCATCTCCGTCACTCCAGTGGAAGCTCCGCCGCAAGCTCACACCGGGAGTATGAACGAAGGCGGCGTTGGCGCTAACGACGAGGTCAAGTCCAACTCGAACGCTGCACCAGACCACGCGATTGGCGGCGACAAACAAGATGACGAGGGTGTCGAGAGCACAGCGCAACTCCCATCAAGTGGTCATCAGCAGGGCGATGCAGAAGGTTCTCGTACAAGCCGGGTGATGGAAGGTGACGATAGCCACGCAGCCGACGAACGAGTGACAGTTCCACATCCGCCTTCGAAGCCGCCAGTTGGGGCCAAGACGGCGCTGATGCAGCCAGACCCTGCGGGGCTGCTTGAGGACAGCAATGAGCCGCCGCCTGAGCTCCTGCGCGTGCTGTCGACTCTGGCGATGCTGCTGTTCATCGCGTACCTCGTGGTGGATGCGACCGTAGCTGGGATCCGGGCTGTTGCGAGCTCGAATCCTGTCCGCAAATGTGGGAGTCTGTTGTGGATGGCGCTGTGCGCGTTCCTCTCGGCAGCGATCCACAGCGACCCAACTGCGCGGGCGAGCGCGAGTGTTCTCCCGTCTACATCAGCGGGGCTGAAGTGCGCGAAGAATGTTCCGGACGAGAGTGGCGACGTCCAACAACAGCAGCGCGCAGAGCCGCCTCGCTCGCTGCTTCGCCCCCGCTCGCTTCTTCTCTCGAGTGCTGCGTGGAGGAGACTCTCGCGAGCGTCGTTGACGCAGCGAGCACAAGCGATCGAGAGTGTGACGCGGGCGTATCTTCGGCGCGTTCAGCGAGCAGCGTTCGGGTGCTGGCGGCTCGGCGCGCTGCAAGTCGGGCCGAGCGTCGCGGCTGCAAGACGGGAATCGTCGGCGTCACAGCGCTCCGACAAACTCGTCCCGACGGCCTCTGCGGCGGTGATTGTTCGGTCGAAAGCGACTGCACCACCTCGGAGCTTCGCGTGCGTGGCGATGGCGCTCATGTTCGCGAGGCACGGGTCGTACTACCCCCGCGTGACGTCGAGCGAGTCGAAGCGAGTCGCCTGCGCGCTAACTCTGCTACTCGAGAACGGTGACGGCGCAAGCGGCGATCGCTCGAGGGAGTCGCGTGCTGCGCGCAGGATCCAGTCGGTGTGGAGACAGCGACTCAAGCAACGCGCAAAGTCGTCAATGCTGTCTATCGAGGCGACTCGATTCGCCGAGGTCGAGGAGCCATCTCACACCGCGTCGACGCCTCTGCTCGCGCTGTTGCACAAGAGCCACCACCAGCAAGCTGCTCAGCAAGTTCCCGCTGGCGCAAGACCGGCGCTCCCCGCGTTCCGCCGCTTGCTGACGCCTGCGGCCTCCGTGAACCTGCCTCCGTGCAGCTAGGACGCGCCTGTGTATACATAGGAGTAACACGAAGCGACCTTCGCGCACGATCTTGCAGGCAAGAGCACCACACACCACAGCGCACTGCGATGGCGACGCACAACCTGTCGCCGGAGGAGCTCGCCGAGTTCCGCGAGATCTTCAACCTCGTCGACCGCGTGCGCAGCTCGTCGCCGCCCGTCGTCCGAGTCCTCGCTTGCTGTCGCTACTGATCGGAGCTCTTTGTTGTCTGTCCCCCACCGCCACCACGCACAGGACCGCGGCGGGTCGATCACGAAGGTGGAGCTCGGCGAGCTCATGGACACGCTCGGGATTGACACGTCGCCGGAGGAGATCGACCTCATGATCCACGAGATCGACCAGGACAGCAACGGCGAGATCGACTTCGACGAGTTCGTCGCGGTCATGTCGCGCAAGGTGAACGCCACGTACACGTCCGAGCAGGTGAAGAGCGCGTTCCGCGCGTTCGAAGGCAGCGCGTCGGCGCCGGGCTTCATCAAGGCGGACAAGCTGCTCGTGGCGCTCACGACCTACGGCGCCGACAAGCTCTCTCCGGAACAAGCCCAAGAGCTCATCAGCCAGGTGAGTGTGTGTGTTTGCCAGCCAACTCGTCGTCGCGTTCGTCATCGCACCTGACGGAGCTCATCGCGTCGCACGGACGGACAGCTCGAGCCCGACCAGCACGGCAACATCAACTACGTTGAGTACGTCAACATGATGATGTCCGAGTGAGACGGGCAGTGCGCGTGTTCTCTATCGCCTTCCACCCTCTCTCAGCACCTCAGCTCGATGCATCGGGCGGCGATTCCTCGTTCGCGGCAGCGGTGGGCGTAGCGGAGACGATGTCGCCGACAGGAGGCGACTCGACCGCCACCCGCTCGCCTCGCTCGTCGCCGTTGATGTACACCACCGTGCACGTGATGTCGTCGTGGAAGCGCCTTCGCGTGGGACCAGGGGGTAGCGCGAGCACTTCGTGGAGCATCAGCCCATCGCGGTGCGCGATCTTCTCCAGCGCAGCGTGCACCAGCGCTGCTGCGGCGCTCGAGAAGAACAGCGAGTGCGCTGGGTCTGCCGTATGAGAGAGAGAGTCCCGGTGCGTGAGTATCATGTGACACACCCATCCGCTGCGCATCCGCCACGTGAGTGCGCACCGAACGAGTCGACGATCTGAGCGGCTTCGTCGGGCGTCAGCACCTCCCAGAGCCCGTCACTGCCTAGGATCAGGTACTTCTCGCTCCCGTCCAGCTGCACCGCCGCGACGCTCGGCTCCACCGTGATGTACGGGAGCTTGCTCTGCCGCCCACCGCCCGCCCCCGTCAGCGCCATCCGATGGCCCCTCAACACCACCACGCAGCACGCACCTTGAACGGAGCCGAACTGAGTTCCTCGCACTTGAGGTAGAAGTCGCCGAATGCCCGCGTCACCGCCAGACTGCCGGCGACGCGCTTCACACCGAAGCCGCCGCCGCCGCCGCCGTTCGCTTGGTCGTCCTTGCTCAAGCGGATCGGGTTCCGATCCCGCGAGCGCTCGAGCACGAGGCGGATCTCCTCCGCGTTGTCGCACGTGTGGTCGACCGACAGCTGCGTCGCGACGCACCGCGAAGTCCCCGCCTCCGACCTGCCGATCACCACCGCGCAGTCGCCGACGTTCGCGACGTAGAGCGCCGCGTCCACGAACAGCGCCACGGCAGCGCACGCGCCGCTGTTGCAGTACCCCTTCGAGAGGTGGGTCTCCGCCGGCAGCGCCAGCAGCGACTCCTTGAGCTCGGCGTCGCACTGCGCGAACGCGAGCTTCAAGCACTCGACAACCTGCGACGTGGCAGGCGGAGCGTCAGGAGCAGCGGACCAGGACGCGTCGACACAGCCGCGAGTCGGACCTGCTCCGCGCTGGCGTCACCCGAGACTTGCAACAGGATCCGCTGGCAGAGCGTCTTGCACAGGTGTCTGCTCTCCGACACAGCACGAGCACTCGCTCGGTTAGCTTGGGAGCAGCGTCCTCGTCAGCCTCCGCTCACGCAGACGCACTCGACAGCGAACGCGCCACCGTGGCCGTCGAACACCGCGTTCACGCGGATGCCTGCAGCAAAGCAGCCAGTGCGCGCGTGAGCAGCTCGCTCGCCTCCACACAAGCAACGGACGTCGTCCAACCGACCGACTGCGCCGCTCTTCTCGGCGTTGAAGCTCCGGTCCTCGCTCGGGTTGTTCCCCTGTTCACGCACGTCACGTGCGCCGTCAGCTCAGCCGAGAGCGGCGGCCGCACTCGCCGCCAGCGGACCTGGTAGTGGGCGGTCAGGTGCGTCAGGAACGGAGGACGAGGAGCTGCTGACTCGCTCGCCTCCTCGTCGTCGATGCTGTGCTTGCGCTTCTGCGCTACGCCGTCAACGCGGTGTGGCGCCGGCTGGTGGCACGAGCAGCTGTAGTCGACCACGACCGGCTCGCCAGTCGGCACGACGCTGCGCGTGACGCTCTGGTCGCCCGCGGCGGCGACCTCCGCGCCGAGCGCCGGCGTCCACGAGCAGCTGAAGAGCAGCTGCTCCTTCCGGAGCGCGGTTAGCAGCGTGGCGCTTGTCGCCGCCACGAAGGCCACGCCGACGACCTCAGCGCCGAGCGCCGCGACCGCCTCGCGCGCCGCCAGCACGCTCTCGACCTCGTCGACCCAGTCCGCCACGAGCAGCACCTTCCGGCCCGGCGCGAGCGACTGGCGCTGCAGCTGCACGCGCCGCTGGCCGCCGACGTCCACGCGCGCGACGCGGCGGCACACGAGCTCCGGGTGCGCGGGCGCCGGCGCCAGCGACGGCCGACGGCGCGCGCGCTTGCGGGTTGCTGGCGGCTTTGGCGGCTCCGGCGGCGGCGCCAGCGGCGACACCTCCACCTCGCTGTAGCCTGCCGCCCAACTGTTCCGTGAGTCCGCCGTGCAGCAGCAGCCATGCTGTGGCGCAGCCAAACACGCACCGATGTGGCGCGCAGTCGCGAGCGCCGCCGCCAGCGCGCGGGACGCTGAGTGACGTTCACTGTCGCCGCCGCCCGTTCTCGGCAGCAGCGCCATCGCCTGCGCCACGCGCAGCTGCGCGAACGGCCGCCAGAGCGCCGCCGCCAGCTGCTGCAGCGCGCGCGCGTCGCCCAGCACGCCGCTCAGGTCCACGAGTGGCGCGTGGCCGCAGCGGCGCGCGAGCGTCAGGCGCTGCACGAACGCAGGCGGCGCCGCCGACGTCGTCGCCATGCGTGGGATATTTTGTGAAGTGAATGTGGTATAAAGAAATACACCAGGTTCGAGTAGAACGACCATTATTGTTGTAACGGGGTTGTCGGCGAAGCTCTCGCTGGCGCTGTTGATGGACCTCATGCGATTAGACCGACACTCTTACACCGCTCGCTCTACTCGTGCTTCGCCTTCTGGAGCAGGGTGCCCATCAGCGGCTGCTGCATCATCGTCGGGATCGACCCTTCCGTCGCCGTCCCCACCACCTCGTCGGACGCGCATGTCGTCGATGACTGCGCTGCCACCACCGAGTCGATGAACATGCGCAGCGCCTCGAAGTACCGATCTCCGCCGCGCAGCCACGTGTCGTTGTGCGTCCCGTTGCGCACCTCGAACCAGACGGCGCGCTTGCTGGACACCGCGAGTCGGTGCAGCGTCCGCATGTGGTCGTGCGGCACGAGCTCGTCCTGCAAACCGGCGACGAACAGGATCGGGTGCGTCACCTTCTGGATCGCGCGCTCGCTGTTCCAGTCGATGCGGAGCACGACGGGCTTGACGTAGCTCAGGAACGGCATGAGCGAGTCCACCATCGACGAGATGCTCCGGAACGTGTTCTCGAGGATCACAGCTGCGACCTGAGAGAGCACGACACGAGTCACGACACCCGTGAGTCGCTTCGAGCGAGAACTCTCAGACGCGACACACACCACCCGCACCTTCGTCGGAGCCTTCTCCGCCAGGTACACGGACACCGCGCCTCCGAGAGACCGGCCGAAGACGACGATCGACGCCTTGTCGATGTCGGAGCGCGCGTGCATCGCGTCCAGCACCGCCTGCTCGCACACGCGCAGGACGCCAGTCGTCATCCATCCGAGCGGCTCGGGTCTCTGTCCGTCAGTCCGTCCGCACCTCCGCGTCGAGCTTCAAGCCCTTCTCGCTCGGCTCGCCGTCGCTGTGACCGAACCCGCGGTAGTCGACGAGAAGCACGTTCGCGCCGACCTTCCGGTACAAGTGCACGGCGTTCGGGAGTCGGTACCCGATGTCTGCACACAAGCCCATCGCCAGCGTCAGCACCCATCTCCCTCCGTCGCGCATACGCGCTGCACGCACTGCCGGCGTTGCCGTGGAAGAAGATGATCGTCGGCCGCGTGTGGTGACTCGGCTGCTTCATGAGCCACGCGTGCACGCGCACGCCGTCCGCCGCGGGGATCATGAGGTCCTCAAAGTCGATGCCGAACTCGCTCGGACTCCGGTAGCCTGCAGAGCGCAGCAGTGCGAGTAGTCAGCCATAGTTCCGCTGCGACCGCAGCTACCAAGAGCGCGTCGCCCACCCGCCGGGTTCTCGCGCGTGAGCTTGGAGGCGCCCGGGATCGTCGGAAAGTACAGCAGCTTGTCCTGGAAGGCGTAGAGCAGCAGCAGCGCGCCGGCGCAGAGCGTGCCGCCCGCGTACGCGGCGCTCAGCAGCCAGCCGGACCAGGAGCCCTCCGCCTGCATCGCCACCTGCGGAGCGCGTAGAGAGCGTGAGTGGAGGCGTCGTGTACAGCGCAGGCGGCACACGCGCGCGGCACCTGCTCCTTGACGAGCTTGTGCCGCGATTTGCGAATATGACCGCAACAGGATCCAAGGTTTGTGCAAAATTACAAAATTAGCACATGTAACATCACGTTGAAGGATGCGAGGATACAATGACGCTCTCTCTGTAGATACCTCGGAATATATTAGCGATAGTGGCAGGAGCCCGTGCTTCTCGCGCCGGTTGCTGTCGTAGCAGCCGCCTACAAACGCCGGATGCCCCTCATGTGGTGGTGGTGGTGGTGATCGTCGTGGTCGCGCGGAGCTCACAGAATGGCGCAGGTCCACTTCTTGGACCTCGTCCGTGGGTTCTGCTGGTTCGTGAGCACGCAGCGGATGCCCTCGTCGAAGACCTGCTTGAGGTTCTTCTGCGTCAGCGCCGAGCACTCGATGTACTTGTACGCGCCAAGCTCGTTCTTCAGCGACTCGCCCTGTTCACACAACCCACGACTCTGTGAGTGATCCGCCGAGCGCTAGTCTGTAGCTCTCCCGCACAACGCGTGACGCACCTGCTCCCGTGTGATCGGCGCCGTCTTCTTCTCGCGCAGCTTCTCGAGCGTCTCCTCGTCGTCCCGCAGGTCGAGCTTCGTGCCGACGAGGATGAAGGGGACGCCCGGCGCGTGGTGGCGGATCTCCGGCAGCCACTTGGACTTGACGTTCTCGAACGACGCGCGGCTGCGATGAGAAGCGGCGGTGAGCGTGCTGTGTGGCAGTTCGACGCCAGTTCGCAGCACGGGATCGCGCACCTGACGAGTGAGAAGCAGATGAGGAAGACGTCGGTCTGCGGGTAGCTGAGCGGCCGCAGACGGTCGTAGTCCTCCTGCCCGGCGGTGTCCCAGAGCCCGAGGTTGATCGGCTTCTCGTCCACCTTGACGTTCGCGCTGTAGTTGTCAAAGACCGTCGGGATGTACTCGCCCGGGAACGTGTTGGTTGTGTACGAGATGAGCACGCAGGTCTTCCCCACGGCGCCGTCACTGCAGTGAGATCGTCGTCAGTTTCTCGAGAACAGCAGCAGCAACGCGAGCGGAGGCGCATCTTGCAGCACACACCCGACGACGACGCATTTCATGTTCTGCATGGCGGTGATGATGGAGGTGGGGGTGGTAGCAGGCGAGCGAGCTTGAGACGCGGAGAGCGCGAATGAGCGCCACGCAGCAGCAGGCAGGCAGGAAGGAAGCAAGTGGGGAAGTGTGAGAGTGCACAAGTTCGCTTTTTATAGCTCGCAGGATTGGGGCTCGAAAGGTTGCGCTTGCACAAGTTGATCGCCTGGAGTACTAGATCACAAGAGAGAGTGGGTCCATTTGAGTGACAGGTGCCAGCATACTTTCCTCGAGATTATTGACAAACACGCTTGGTCGCACTCCCTGAGCAAATTGCTTCGCAGAGCCTTCTAGCTTTCGGTGGTTTCTTCTATTATTTTTAGAGAACTGTACGCTCGCACTTACGCCAGTCACGACAGTGCTACCAGTCAACCTCGATCGATCGTTCGATCTACCAGCGCGCTCGTGCTTCCTCGACGACGACGACGCGCTCACATCAAAGCGCCTACTCTCGTGTTACTCGCGCGCAACAACGCGGCGCCGCGATGCAGCGACCGACAAATCGACCGACGACGTCGAAAGAAAGCAGCGAAAAAGTGCGGAGCAGCGTGCGTGCGCGTTCGAGTGCTGACCAGCAGATCCGTGCGCGGGAGGCACGTGACGCGGATCGCTAGCTGGGGGGAGGGGACGCGCTAGCAAGGCTGAGAGCGCTCGCTCGGCTCAGCTCACCTCGTCGAACTTGGTCTCTGCGCACACACACATCCCCACCCCCATCCAGTGACACACGTCAGCGCCACTCATCAGCCTCCCAACACAAGCTCCAGCATCAACGCACGCAGCGCGCCGGTGTACTGCTCGAGCTGGTCCACGAGATCCTCGAGCTTTAGGAGCTCTTCATCCACCGCGTCGATCACCTGCAGCTTGTCGCGGATCGCGTCGGCTACAGACCAGCATCATCGCCACCCTCTCGTCAGTTCGCGCGCTCTCCCAACAACAACGCGCAGGCGCTCAAGACGCACCTTGCGCCTCCAGCAGCGCCGAGAGCCGCCCGACGCTCTGCAGCTGCGCGCACATCTCCGCGTGCTTCTGGTCGAGCCGCAGCGCCACCTGCCGCAGCAGATCCATAGACTCGATCGAGCCTGCGCGCGCACATCATCAGCGCCACGAGAACGAGGGCGTGCCGGGTATCATCGGAACCGCGGACGAAGCGGCGCAGTGCAGCTGGCGCACCTGAGAGCTGCGCGCCGACGTACGTCGCGACGCTCGCGCACACACGCTGCGAGAGCTGCTGCAGCTGCGCGACCTCGGCGTCGTCCATGATGTGCTCGTTCGAATGAGAATGGGAGGGTGATTGCACTGAATTTCATCACTATAGCACTTTCAAACAGAATGTGGACGAGCATACTCAAGACAAGTCATTCTTCGCGGCCAATCAAACGTAAGGAAAGTGCAGCCATTTCTCGCTAGTCGAGCAAGATGAGCCGAAGCCAACTAAGCAGGCAGGATGGCAGCGACCTCACATCGAGTCGCTCCTGCGCTTCGCCGCTGTCGTCTGGCGCCTCGCTGCCGCCGCCGCGTCGAGACAGTAGTGGTTGTAGCCGCCCAGCAGCCGCGGTGGCGTGAACATCGGAGGTATCACCGAGTCCATCGTCTGGTCGCCGACCACTGCTGGAGATGGCGGGTACGTGAGCTGGCGACGCCAGTCCGGCACGCGTCTGCCGCGCGTCCCCGTAGGCGCGGCGGCAGCCCCACCGCCCCACGGCACGAGGCTCCACTCGACGCTCGGGAGGTCGAGGAAGAGCCGCACGTTCGGCTCCGCGACGATCGCGATCTCCTGCTCGAGGAGCCCGAGGAAGTATATCCGCAGCAGCTTCTCGAGGAACACCTGCAACGACGCCGCGCGGCGCTCGAGGTAGCTCGCTGACAAGTACCGGAAGAGCGTCTTGGACGGCAGGTGCTTCCGGACGCGGAGAGTGTCCACTTTCGCCTCGATCTTCCTCGCCAGCTCGTCGAACTCGGAGTACCGACGGTCCACGCTCGACATCTCAAGCGTCCCGAAGACGTACGAGAGCACCGTGATCGTGTACACCGCGTGACCGCTCGCGATCGAGATGCCCGAGATCTCGACTGTGAACGCGCCGTCGCCATACTTCTCGTCGCGGAAGCTCATCGGCGGCACGTACCGGATGCACTTGCTCACGCTGGTCTTGGCGATCGATGCAGTTGGGCGGAGTCCGTCGCTCTGGGAGCGATAGAGGACATTCGGCGCCTCCGAGTTGCTCTCGCTGAAGCGGCTGAACGAGCGCGAGGTGGGGTCTTCGATGCTGCCGCGCGGGGAGAAGTGGAAGTAGCACGACTTGGAGTGCGTCAGATCCGTTGTCGCCCTCGTGTCCACGTCGAGCCAAGCGCTTGGCAGCAGCGGGCGGAGGTCTTGGTGCTCGATCCTCGCGTCGCAGGAGCTCGTCGTTACGAGCGCTTGGTCGCCGTAGCCCAGGGACAGATCCAAGAACTCTCGCACGAGGATGTTCTTCGCGACCGGGTCGGTGAGCGCGATGAGCAGGTTGAAGCCGACCTCGGTGATGGTGAGCAGGTAGCTCAGGAACAGGATCACTTCCTCGCCGTACTCGTCAAGCGTGCTCTGGTCGTGCGATGCCGGGAGCAGCGAAGCGTGCTTGGGCATCTTGTCCGCGAGTCGATGGCCGATGTACCGCAGCGTCATGGTTTCGGTGAAGCGCGCGAGCTCGCTCTGAGTCCTCCGGATGTGCTTGACGTACGACTTGCGCTTCGAGACCTCCCGGACCCGCGCGCCGTCTCGGATCGCCTTGATACACGAGCAGATGACGGCGATCTGGAAGCACATCTCGCCGTCCTTGTTCGAGACCGACGACATCTTGATCGTGAAGTCCCCCGGGGAGGTGAACGCAGGCGACCACTGTTGTGGCAGGCAGAACGTCTGGTACACGCCGAGGTGGTGCTCCGGGATCGCCATCTCGTCGGAGCTGGGGGTTGAGTTCACACGGATCGACTCCTTCGGGTTCCCGGGTCTCGCGAGTGCCCACAGCGCCGGCTCGAAGCTCTTGAACGGACTCGAGTCGCCGTCCAGCGGCCGCACTTGAGCTGCGGCGCCGTCGTAGCTGTTCATCATCGATCGGTCCGCATTCGTGGCGGCGGCAGCGGCACCTCCTCCTCCTCCCGAGTACGGCTCGTCATCGTACTCTGCGCTCCCCGAGTGGCTCCAGATGTCCTCGTTCTTGAGGCGCGCGTTGTGGTGGCGCAGGTCCTTGGCGGCCGACTGCTTCTGGGTGAACGTCTCGTACGACGGTCGCTGCGCGTCCGTGGTGTCGACCGAGCGCGCCTCCACGCTCTCGCGTCCGCACGAGAGCAGGAACATCGCGCAGGGTGACCACGACCACGCCGAGCGCCGATAAGGAGTAGAGCGCCACCACCCACGCACGCAACTGCCCAAGAGTCGTCGAGGTGACTTTTCTCGCTCGACGTTCATTCGCGAACACGCACAGCCCCAAGCACACGTCGGCCTCTCTCTCTCTCTCTCT
>JAASFS010000010.1:0-71573 GCA_023333865.1 Globisporangium perplexum | reverse complement strand
TCAGTCATTTTGAATAAATGGTACATATCATTTAGGTGCGCGTCCACAAAAACCTGAAACAAGGATAGACAAACGAAGTGACGAGGACGGAGAATCAAGCAGCACACATCCAAATGCAAATGCAAATGCAAAGACCGAAAATATTGAATTCAAAACGCAACAAATAGCATCCAACGAATGATGGATGTGCTCCACAGAAACTGGAGCGTTTTCAGCGCTTTGTGCGGTGCTGTCTCTGACGAATTGCAGTTCGATCAGAGGAGAACAACTTGGTACGGTGAAAACCGAAATCTTTCATGACATTGAGAAGCAACTTGAGCTCATATTTAGAATCGGATATATTCAATGAAATTGAAGCGAACCTTGTTCATGTTACATAAACGTATAAGGTCGAACTGTTATGGTACAAAACCACTATATTGGGGAGGGAGTCATGAAACAAAATATGAATTCTGGTTGGTGTTTGGCAACTCCGCTTGGTGATGGAGGCCACTTGGCCCACCTGCGCAGGTCATTTAGGCCCCGCCCCCTCTCCGCTTCGCTCGCTCTGGAGTGTCGCCTGCGGCGGCTGGCCCGCTCCGTCTCTGCCTCGCTCATTGAACTATATTCGAACACAGCGTTTTGCCTGCCTGTATTCATTCAATTTGAACACTCTTGATCCTCGCGACGTTATAAAATGTGAGGGAAGTGTTATTAAAGGGGAGGACAATGTTATTAAAGGATTCATAGCGGCGAGGTAGAATGTAACAACATTGCTCAGTGGTGTTGACCGGGAAGAGCGTGGGGGAGGAGGTTAGACCCCGCTCTGACGCGGTGATTGTATTCAACACAACCACCGAAGAGTTCATAGTGACGGTGCGCGAGCTCTAGCGGTTGTGGTTGGTATGCTAGAGCTCTGCGTTGCGATCGACTCGGATCCAGCACGCAGCAGAGGTCCATGGTGCACCATCGTGCCGCCGGCCGATCTCACGCACGCCATGTGCGCCGTCTACTGCTGTAATAGCTCCTCCTTCCACTCGCTCAGGATCTTGCGCAGCGCCGACTCTCCCTTGAGCACCGCGTTCTTCGCGGCCGCCGCGTGCGCGCTACCACTCGCCTCCACCGACACAGCAACCTCATACTCCTCGCCGCTCGTGTCTTCAAAGTCGTGGATCTCGACGTGGCCGGTCACTTCGGCGACGTCGCCCTCGCCCGTGGGCGTGGCCGTCCACGCGAACTTGAGCGAGATGTCGTATCCGCAGCGCTTCTTGCCGCGGCTGAAGACGACCTAGTTGAGGCGCACGGATCCGCATCCGAGACACTAGTGAGCAGCGCCGACGCTTCGACCGTTCAGTTTGCATCCGACGGTGACACACCTTCGCTTCCCCCTCGCAGCGGGTGATCGACGAGGCGGCGACCGCCATGCCGAGCGCGTCGTCCTCGAAGCGGAACTCCGTGAGCACGAGCAGCTTGAGGCGTTCGCGTGCCCACGCCGACTTGTCCCGCTCCTCCCTGCGTCCACGACCGCAGCGCCGTCAGCCACTCGCGCACCGCACAAAGAGGCGGCGGCACTGCACTGCACTGCACCAGGTGCCGGCTGCATTCCACGCCGAGTTGCCGGTCGCCTGCGGTTGCTGGAGTGGGGCGGCGTCGATGCGCGTGGGCGTGAAGTCCTGCGCGTTCTTGGAGATGCCCTTCATCCACCCGTGGTACCCGTCGTGCATCTTCCGGGCCGCGGGCGGCGCGCGAGCCGCCTCGTCGTCGTCGCTGCCGCTGCTGCTCGACATGTTGCGGGGTTTGCTATCGTATAGTGAAGAAAAGCAGGGGACAACAGCGCGTACCATAGTCAACACCTTCCATTTGAAAGTGTCCTGCATAACAAAACACGAGTTCGCGCGCGAAGGTGAAGGAGCGGGCAGGGGGAGAGCTGCGATGGCGAGCGTCTGGAGCGAGCACGTGACGAAGGAGGGGCGCGTATACTACTACAACCGCACCACCAAGCAGAGCTCCTGGGAGAAGCCCGCGGACTTCGACGGCGAGGCGGCGGGCGACGACAAGCGCGGCACGGGGTCGGCGTCGTCGTCGTCGGCGGCGTCTTCGTCCGCCTCCGCTTCGTCCGCCTCCGAGTGGGAGGAGCTCTGGGACCCCAAGAACGAGCGTGCATACTACTACAACCGCGCGACGCGCAAGACGCAGTGGCTGCGACCCGAGGGCGTGGACATCAAGCCCTACGGCGGTGCGAAGAAGAGCGGCGAGAGCAAGCGCGCGGCGGCGACGACGGCGACGGCGACCGCCAAGAGCGATGGCGCCAAGAACAGCAGCAGCGCGGTGGCGAAGAGCGATAGCGCAGACGCCGACGAGAGCGCGGCGGCCGCCAGCCAGAGGAACGACGCCGCGCAGACGCAGTCACAGGCCGCAGACGGCGCCGGCGACGCCGCCGAGCAGGACGCTGTCGGCGCGCACTCGAAGAAGCGCAAGAAGGCGAAGGCGAAGAGAGAGAAGAGCGAGAGCGCGTCGCTGGACGCCAACGGCGCGGCGCGCAGGAAGAAGCACGCGCGCGCGAAGGAGAGCGAGACGCGCATGATCATCTGCGACGACGACGACGCGGTGCTGCAGAGCCGCCACCCGATCCAGGAAAAGGACACGGAGGACGGCAAGGAGGCCACGCGGCTGCTCGCGCTCATGTCCGAGCCCGACGCGATCATGGAGATGAACGCGCTGAACGTCATCAACGGCTTCCTGCGCGCGCACAACGAGGCGAATGGCCCTGAGATCCTCGTCGAAGCGCTCTCGTCGTCGTACCGTGGCCACGCGCAAATGGTCGGACTGGTGGCGTCCTGGCTTGATGCGTTTCCGGCGTCCACGAGCGCGCTCGAGAAGAAGGTCACATACGATGTCTCGGAAGGCGCGATGCACGAGAGCAAAGGCGCCTCGTGGGACCCGTCCGAGGACATCCTGTACGAGCATCTCAAGGGTCTCGTCACGCAGCACTACGAGCCGAAGCTGGTGCGCGCGCGATGGATCGTTCGCGTGGGAGCGGGTATGCGACTGTGGGCGGAGCTGACGGGTCTGCTGCTTGCTCGACATGCATCCCAGGTGTCGAATGTGCTCAGCGGGTCGGCTGCCGAGCCGGAATGGCTGACACAAATGCTCGGTGCTCGGAAGTGGCGGCTGATGCTGATTGAGCTGGCAGAGACGCACAAGGTTCGTCAGCAACAGGTGGTGAGCGAGTTTGCTGTTGTGATGCTGTGCTGATGGTGCCGCTTCGCGCCTGGACAGACGTGCAACCTCCTGCAGTACGCGATCCGGCGCATCTCGGAAGCAGGGCACCACAAAGAGATCGCGTCGATCACGAACGCGAATGCGTTCTTCACGGTGTTCAGCGGTGTGCTTGTCGACGCATTTTGCAGAGTGAGTCTAGCGGTGGAAGTGCGCGTGGTGGCTCAGCGTTGGTGCTGACGACTGTGGTCGACGGTTCAGATCCCATTTGCCAGCGAAGAAGAAGCGCGCGAGGACATTGCCGCGCTGAACAAGATTTGCTGCCAGTCGGCGTACTCGTATGTGTACGCCGAAGAGCTGCTGTGCACGATCGACAGCAAGCTGTATGCGCTGCAGAAGGACGCCGCCGCGAGTAGCAGCGAGTTTGCCCGATACAAGACTGCTCGGTCGAAGCTCAGCCGCGTGCGATCCGAGCTGCAAGAGACCGCGATCGGTCGGTTCGGAGCGAAGGTTGGATTCTTCCACCCGTTGCGGCGGCGATACATGCTTGACGCCAACCCTCGTCTCAGCGATGCGGTGCTGAGCATCATGGTGTCGCGCAAGTGTTCCGAGAGCGCTGCCGAGACGCTGGTGAAAGAGTACAAGACGACGAAGACCCCTCCTCCTGCCGCCCACTTGCGAGACCCGATTGTACGTTGCTTGTAGTTCGTGTGTATTGGTGTTTGGCGTCTGATAGTGTTGTCTTGTGCGTTTGCAGGTTCTTCGTTCGCTGATCGACCCGCTGTTCAACCCGTCCGAGTCGATTTCTGCGCACTTCGCTGAGAACTGCATTTCGCTTCTCGCGTACGCCGCGTCGACGAAGGACGAGCGGAGCATTCTGCAGCCGAGCGAGCTGAAGTCGGCACCTCATATCGATGTCGACGAAGAGGGCATCCAACAGACGAAGACAGCTCTTGCTGAAGCGTCTGCGATCTGCAAGTCTGACAACACGCTGGGATACAATGTAAGTCGAACTGGATGTTGGCGACCGTGGATGCGATTCGTCGAGTAGAGCTGATGCTTCGTCTTCGATTCATTTGGTGATGCCTGTGTGTGTGTGTGCAGATGAACCAGTCGGGTGTGGTGGAGCGACTGACGGCAGTCATGCGGGTCCCGGTGGTGTCAATGGGCGTCTTGCACTGGCTGGAGGTGACCCTGACGTCCCCTGCGTTCTTCAACAGCACACTGTTGCACATCTGCTTCCCAAGCCTGCTGTTCATTTTGGAAGCGTCCATCAAGCTGCACACTCCGCAGTGGCCGATCGCGTTTCGAGTGCTTGTGACATCGCTGCGGCTGCACCCGGATGTCAACCCAGTGAAGGTGCGACGAGTTACAGCTCGATCGATAGTGGGGCTGCGGCAGCGAGCAGAAAGAGTGACGGATCTGTCATGTTGTGTGCGACTGCCGCAGGCGCTGGAGCTCAAGCGCGAGTCTCTCCGAAGCATGGTGGTCATGGTCACGAGCGGCTACGTGCTGCCGGTGCTGGAGTTTGTGTTTTTGAACACGGTGGAGCTGGACCAGGCGCTGCTACGCAACTTCGTCACGATGCTCTTCGTTCGCGTCGCGCCGCCGTACTCGTCCAAGTTCGTCGGCGCGCTGGCAAAGATCTTGACGCACCCGAAGGTGCAGAACGCGGTCAAGTCGTGTCCGCAGGAGTTCAAGGCGAAGTTCACCGAGTTCGTGGGCTACTGCCGGAAGAATCCGTCGACTCTCTCGTCGGAGCAGCTGCAGGCGCTCGTGCTCATGCACGAGAACAGCGACGCGAGTTGATGTGCAGAGCAGGTAGTGACAGTGCGTTGTGCTATTCGAGACGTCGTGGTGGCAAAGCGTTCTGCATACAACTGGCAGCATGGAGCCCCACACACAATGCACGAATCAAAACAGTGTCGTCGAGCAGCACAGTTGTCGCCGTCGTCCTACCGATCGAACTGGAACGGCCCGCGAGCCTCGGCGGCCGAGTCCTTCTGGAGATTGTCGAGGGACTCCTCCATGAGGCTCGACAGGTCAGCGATCGCGGACGACGGTCGTCGAGGCGTCCGAGGTGTCCGGGGCGTCCGGGGCACGCGGAGCGAAAGTGGCGTACGCGGGGTGCGAGGTGTGAGTGGCGGCGGGAAGATCATCCGGAACGAGGCGTCCGAGTCATTCTCTGTGCCATGCGAGGACGCTGACCGGAGGAAGTGTGCGCGGGTAGGGGTGTTCGCACCGACGCTCGATGTCGTCGACTTGACAGCAAGCTTCGCCTTCCGCTTCCATCGCATCGCCTGGAGTCGGTTGAAGCAACGCTGGTGGTGAGCGACAGCTCCACCAACTGCTCGGGGCGAGAGAGCTTATAGATAACAACGCACCGCGTCCCGGATCTCGTCAACTTCCTTCTCGAGACGCGTTATCTTGTCTTTGAGCTCCTCTTGAGTCTTCTCCGCCTCCAGTTGCTGCCCACACACGCAGAACATCGGTCAGTGCAACAGTAAGCAGCATACACTCATTCCGTGTCTCTGCTCACGACGTACATATGTCATCGACTGGTTCTTGAGATTCGTGTAGCTTCTGCGCTCGGCATCAAGCGAGCTGCGAAGCTGCTCGATCGTTATCTGACGTGCAAAACACACGCGCAGAACAAATGCACCAACGTCCGAGTCAGTTCGAGTGCGAGCATCCGGCGGCCACGCAACGCACCTGGTACTCTTGGTCAGCTTTCATTCGATCCGTCCCGAGAGTGTGCTTCACCTGCTCCATCTTGCGCTCACAGTCGAGCCGCACGTCTTGAACCTCCTGCTCTCGCTTCTTTGTCAGCGATTGAGACAGCATGCTCATTTCACGCGCAATCGTCTCCTTCTCGAAGCGGAGAACGTTGTTCGCTTCTTGCAGCTTCATCTTCCGCTGATGCAGCTCCTGGATGCGCGCATCTTTCGCAGCCAACTCACTCTTCAACGAAGAACTGCTGCGATCCGCGTCGTCCTGAAGTTGCTTCAGCGCTCGGTTCGCTGACAGGTACCATGGGAGGTGTTGGAAGACATCGTCGTCTGCCATCTCCGCTCTCCCCCACAGCGACTGTAGAGCCCGTTTTGCAGTGTTGAGCTCGCCCGTCACAGACTCCGCGCCTTCATCTCTCGCCTTCGCGATGGCTCGCCGACCTTCCTCGTGCAGCTGCTCAGCCACGTGGTCGAGCTCGTTCGCGAGCTGCTGCTCGTCCCATCTCTCCTGCCAGCTTGCGTCAGCCTCTTGCAGCAGGTTGCCCGGCGCGTTCAGTTTGTGAACTTTGGTCAGCGACACGACAAATGCGTGGAACACCTGGCACATCCTCGAGCGCTGCTCCAGCGTCGTGCGATCTCGCCCTCTCTCACTCGACTCGCGCTCCGAGTTCACTTTTGAACTCGAGAGCTGCTCTCGAAGGCGCGATTGCTCCACCTCGTACCGCGCTACATCGCTCTCCAGTTTGTGAACTGCCAGCTGGAGACTTGATTGTATGGTTCTCTCGTTTGCAAGCTGCGCCTCGAGATCTCGCAGCTCGCGGGTCTTCGTGTCCAGCTGACGAAGCACCTGCTCGTACTTCGTCTGGTCGCTGACTCGCTGGTCGCCGAATAGCCCGCTCATCTCTTGCTCCTTTCGTTGCAGGTGCGCTTCGCGCTCCGCTCGCTCGCTCTCGATTCGTCGCTCGTACTCGTCGACCATTGTCTGGAGCTCTTTCGCTGCGTGTTTCTCGAAGCTCCCTCCGAGCGTCGCGAACTCTTTCTCCAGATGCTTCAGTGATATCTTCATCTCGCTCTGGACAGACTTGCGCATCTCGAGTACGTCCTTCTTCAGTTGGCTCAAGTGCATCTTGTAGACGAGTAGCACGCGCTGCTTGTGCAGTTTGGCATCGTTGACGTCTTTCTCTGCTGTGTGCAGCAGACTCTCGACACGCTGTCTCTCCGCGCTCTCGTCACCAACTCTTCGATCCACTGTCTCCACCAGGTTCTTGTGTATCCGCGACAAGTTGTTGAACTCCTTGCGCTGCTGAGAGGCGTCGAGCTTCATTTGCTTCAAAGCTGCCTCTTGCACAGACAGTTGTTGCCGCAGCTCGAGGATCTCACTCTCCAAGCGACCGACCTTAGCTTCCTCCACGATGAGAAGGTTGCGAGTCACTGCCTCTTTGGCCTGGATATGCTTCAACAGACTCTCGAACCTCGATGCGGCGCTCGAGACTTCAGTCGTCGCACGTTCCACCACCGCGCTCTTCTCGGCGTCCAACTCTTCTCGACAGCGCTGCAGATCCCCCTCGAGCACACGAACCTGCTTCTGAAGCCTTTCGCGGTCACCGCGAGCACTCTCAAGGTCGGCGTCACTCTGCTGCTTGAGCTTCTCGAGAGCGACCAGCTCGCTGTTCAGAACCGCGAGCTTGGCTTGAGACTCGTTCGCGCTGGCAGCGCTCGTTCCCTCATTCTCCTGCGCGCGCTTAGCTTGATCCTCCAGACGTCGACACTTCTTCTCGCACTCCTTCACCAAGCTGCGTAGTTTCCCAATATTGTCGTTCGCTTCCTCCAGGCGCTGGACAACAGTGATCTTCGCCTCTTTGGCGCCGTCGAGCTCCTGCTTCAACGCCACGAACGCTTTCCGCTCGCTCAGTACCTCCTGCTCCACGCGCACCTTCTCTTTTCGCGCGTCCTCGACTGCCGACTCGAGCTTCTGGATACCTCTCCGCACATTGACCATCGCTGCACGAAACTCCTTCTCCTTCCTGCCTTGCAGCTCCAGCAGGGCAGCTTGCAGCTTCTCTTCGCTTTGGAGCAAGATCTGCGCCTCTCTTGCCTGAAGCTCTGCTTGATGCTGCGCTTTTGGTATCGAGTCGTCCTCCAGGGACGATGAAGGCACATCTCGAGGCTCGGGTCTATGCGCTGCGCTCTTGTTCACCACGCCAAGAACGTTGCGACTCGATTGTCTCTTCGGCTCTTGCTGGTTGGGGTCGTCAGGAGACTGCACGTTTAAGACGATGACACTCGGAGCAGCGCGTGCACTAGACGGCGGTGTTGCTGACGCCGCGGCATTTCTGTGAACCACTTCAGCACGCTTCCGCTCTTCGGAACGCTCTTTCTCCAGCAGCAAGCGCTCTCGCTCCAGCACCCGCTTCTCTCGCTCGTCCAGCTCGCTCTGCGCTCGTTTGTGAGCGAAGTCTCGAGATCGTTCGTCATCCTTTGTCGCCTTCTCTCGTGCAGCAGCCTCAGCTCGTCGTTGCCGATCAAGCGCGTCTTTCTCTTGCTGCGATCGCTTTCCTGCTTCGTACTTGGCTGTGATCGCGGCTGCAGAGTCCATAGCTTGCTGGCGAGCGCGTAGCAGTTCCGCCTGCTGCTTCTCAAGCGTGGCGTCGTACTTCGCTTTCAGCGCTTCGACTCTCGCCTCCTGCTTTGCGGCGAAGTCGTTCTGCCACCGCGTTCGCGCCTCAGCTTCGTTCTCCTTGGCACGCTGGAGGAGTTGCTTCTCGAACGACTCTTGAAGTCGGACGATCTTGGCTTCATACTTCTCCTTCAGATCGACTGCGCTCTTCTCTCCTGCTTGAACCTCCGCTCTCTCCTTCTCGACTTGGTTCTTCCAGTGCGCGATGTCTTTCTCGAGTCTGCTGACCTGGTTGGCGCCTCGCAGCTTCTCGTCCGACACCTGAGCCTCGGCAGCTTTCATACGATCTTCGAGCACCGACACCTTCTGCTCGGCTTTCGTAAGTGCCTCTTGTCGGAGCTTCAGCTGGTCCGCGAGGCGGACGACGTCGATCTGCTTCGCCTTCAGCGCATCTTGCCCCTGCTGCCGAACAGCGTCGAGCTGAGCTTGCACCAGCTTCACGCGTTCTTCTCCGTTCTTCAGCGCGGCAGCCTTCTCCTCGGACTGCTCGTTCATGAACGCTTCCACCTGAGCGCCGAACTCCTGGTACTTCGTCTTCAGCTCATCGTTCTCTTTCTGCAATGCCGCAGACGCTTGCTCCGCGTGCATCAACTCTGCTTCCAGTCGCGCGATCTTGCTCGGATAGTCTTTGCTCTGGTGAAGACGGAGCGAGTCGTTCAGGTCGCGGCACTTCGCCTCCGAGAGGGACAGGAGGTGGTGCACGTGAGCGATCTCCTGCTCGTTCGCGTGTTTCTCCATCTCCAGCTTCTGCAGGAGTCGCAGGTCGCCCGCACACACACGCACACAGCATCGGTCAGTTCGCCGCGCGTCCCATCGCCACGAACCTCACTCACAGTCGTCGAGCTCCAACGCACCACACTCGCCGTCTTGAGCGCGTCGACCTCGTGTGCGAACTCCGAGTGCTTCTCTAGCGCCGCCTGACTGCGACGCTTCTCGTCCTGCAGCTGCGCGCGCAGTACCTCGCGCTCTTCCCGCAGTGCGCCGAGCGAGCGTGCGCTGGCGCCCGCACGCCCCAGCTCGAGTCGGAGCGCATCCTTCTCCTCGCGCAGCGCCTGCAGCTTCTCTTCCTGCTGCACCGCGATCCGCTTCTGCCCGCTCAGCTCGTCCGCGCGCACGCGCAGCTGGTGCTGCAAGCCGCGGGCCTCGCGCTGCGCCAGCGCGCACTGCGCGAGCGCGTCCTTCTCGCGGCGCTGGCACGCACGCAGCTGGCGCCGCGCCTCGCGCAGGTCACTCGCCTGCCACGCCGCCTGGTCGCTCAGCACCTTGACGAACTGCTCGCGCTCGCCGAAGAAGCTCTCGTGCACGATCTCGCCCACGCGCAGCGCCGCGAACTCGCTCGAGACCGGACTCTCTTGCAGCGCGAAGAGTGTCGAGTCGCTCTGCAGCTGCGCCACCGCCTGCTGCACCTGCAGCGCCAGCGCGTGCAGCCGGCTCTCGTACGCTTCCTGCAGCGCGCGGTAGCGCGAGCGGAACGTCTTCTCCGCCGCCTTCCGGCGCCTCGCCACCGCCGCCTTGGACGCCGGCGCGGTCGTCGCCTCCGCGGAGCTCGCGTTCGCGCGCCGCGCCTCGTTCTCCACGGCGCGCAGGCCGCTGGTGTCGCTCGTGGCCTCACTGTCGCTGCCGCTCGCGTCGCTGCCGAAGCTGCAGGCGCCGCCGACGCTGTCGTACGCGAGTGACCCGAGCGGGGAGCGCGCCGGCATCGCCATCGCCGCCACCGCCACCGCCGCCGCAGGATCAGCTCCTGCTTCTGCGTACTGCAACCTTTTGTGGAACACACCACGGAAAGAGGATCGCACTTAGTCGAGCACAATGATCCACACAACCGACACACCAACAGATCCGAAAATGAAATGCATGCGTTCGAATTCGAATGCTCATCGCCAAGCGCTTGCTTGCCGTCGCTAGCTCCCCTCGTTCTCGCGCTCTCGCGCGGATCGCTTGCCTGCCTGCTCGCCCGCCCGTCTCAGCCACCTCGCTCGCCTCGCGCCTAGTGCGTCGACGCCTTGAGCGTGCGGCGCGGCGGGTAGTTGAAGAGCGACGGCACCGCGCGGCCCTCGTAGAACGCCACAAGCTTGCGTGCCTCGTCCGCCACCGTCTCGGCGTTGAAGCCGAACGCGTCCTTGAGCTGCGCGATCGTGGCCGACGTGCCGAAGCGGTCGAGGCCGAACTGCGCGTGCGAGTAGTCGCTCCAGCCGAACGTCGACGCCGCCTCCACCGACAGCACCGGCACGCTCTCGCCCAGCACCTCCTTCTTGTACGCCAGCGACTGCTCGTCGAACAGGTCGCGGCACGGCACCGACACGATGCGCACCTTGAGCGTCAGCAGCTTCGCCGCCTCGATCGCGAGCGACACCTCCGAGCCCGACGCGAGGAACACCAGGTCCGGCTCGCCCTCGAACGACTCCACGACCTCGCCGCTCTGCAGGTTCTGCAGCACGTACGCGCCGAGCGCGACCTTGTCCGCCGTCGAGCCCGCGAGGTTCGGCAGTCCCTGGCGGCTCAGCGCGAGCACCGACGTCTTCGTCGCGTTCTCAACCGCCGTGATGTATGAGCCGACCGTCTCGTTGCCGTCCGCCGGGCGGTACACGTACATGTTCGGCATCGCGCGCAGCGACGCGTTCATCTCGATCGGCTGGTGCGTCGGGCCGTCCTCGCCTAGGAAGATGCTGTCGTGCGTCGCGATGTAGATCACGCCGAACTGCGAGAGCGCGCTCACGCGCACCGCGCCGAGCGCGTAGCCGATGAAGTTGTAGAACGTCGCGCAGAACGGACGCAGCGCGCCGTGCGCGAACAGCCCGTTCGAGATCGCCGCCATCGCGTGCTCGCGCACGCCGAAGCGGATGTAGCGGCCGATCGGTGTGTCCTTCTGGAAGTCGCCCGACATCGTGAGCTTCGTGAGGTTCGACGGCGTCAGGTCCGCCGAGCCGCCGACGATCTCCGGGAGCGCCGCCGCCGTGGCGTTCAGCGCGATCTCCGAGAACTGGCGCGTCGCGAGCGCCTTGTCCTTCGGTGTGTACACCGGGAAGGCCTTCGTCCAGTCCGCCGGCAACTTGCCCGCGAACCGGCGCTCGTACTCGGCCGCGAGCTCCGGGTGCGCGGCCTTGTACGCGGCGAACGCCGCATCCCACTTGCCCTCGAGCTCCGCGCCGCTCGCAGTCTTGTCGTAGTACTGCTTCACCTGCTCCGGCACGTAGAACATCTCGTCGCCCTTGAGCCCGAACTTCTCCTTCGTCGCCGCGAGGTCGTCCGCCTTGAGCGGCGAGCCGTGCACCGAGTGCGTGTTCTCGATCTTCGAGCCGAGACCGATGATCGTGCGGATCTTGATGAGCGTCGGCTTGCTCGTCTCCTTCTTGGCCTCCGCGACCGCCTTGTTGATCGCCTCGTGGTCGTAGTTGCCGTCGTCGACAACGATGACCTGCCAGTTGTACGCCTCGTAGCGCTTCTGCACGTCCTCCGTGAACGAGAGGTCCGTGTGGCCGTCAATCGTGATTTGGTTGTCGTCGTAGAGCACGATGAGCTTGCCGAGCCCGAGGTGGCCGGCGAGCGACGACGCCTCCGACGACACGCCCTCCTGCAGGCAGCCGTCGCCGCAGATCACGTACGTGTAGTGGTCCACGATGTTGTGGCCGTCGCGGTTGAACTCGGCCGCAAGGTGCTTCTCGGCGATCGCGAGGCCGACGGCATTCGAGATGCCCTGGCCGAGCGGACCCGTGGACACCTCGACGCCCGGCGTGCAGAAGTTCTCCGGGTGGCCCGGGCACTTGGAGCCGAACGACCGGAAAGACTTGAGGTCGTCGAGCGCCACGTCGTAGCCCGTGAGGTGGAGCATGCTGTACTGGAGTGCGCAGGCGTGGCCGTTCGAGAGCACGAAGCGGTCGCGGTTGCTCCACTTGGGGTTCTTCGGGTTGAACTTCATGTGCTTGGAGAAGAGCACGTGCGCCATGGGAGCGCAGCCCATGGGGGCGCCCGGGTGGCCCGAGTTACCAGCGCTCGGCTGGTCGGCCGAGAGCATGCGGATCGTGTTGATGCAGAGCTCTTCGCCGTCGACGCGCAGCTTCTTGTCGACGTGGGAAGTCATCTTTGCCTTGGCGGAAGGGAGAAGGAGCGAGGGAGGAGGAAGGCTGCTTGGGGGCTTGAGCGGCGCGCGTCCAAACGAGGAATGAGCGAGCGCGGCGGTGGCAGCGAAGACAGCGAATGCGAGCTGCTGGCGATGAGCTGCGATGGCGCAAGTCGCGAGCCAAACGATTTCTGCCAATGCGCGGTGAGATTCGATTTTTCGGCGAATGAGACGCATTGCACTAGATTTTCAGCGAATCGCGAGGAAATGTGTTTGCCAAACAGATTCGGCGAAATTGCGCAAATAGCACGCTCAAGTGTTGCTTGGATTCTGCCCACGACGATAGTTAGTGGGTCAGACGCCGGAGCGCACGCTTGCTTGCTTGCTCGCTCGCTTGACTCGGCTGTTCCTCGCGCTGCATACACACATGTCTGCTATCGCGCGCGCGGGACTCTATCTCTCTCGTGCATCGCGTTTGCTCCACCAAAGCAGCGCGCCTTGCTCAACCGGATGGCAAACAGACTCAATGACGTAATTGCGCGCGCTGACGCAACGTGCTGTGACGCCCCAGAGCAGCAGCAGCAAGGCGTGTTCCCCCTCATGCACTCATGCAGGCGCGCGCCGACACGAAGGATCTCGGCGACACACACACCGAGAGAGGGCTCCGTTGTCGCCATGAACGAACCGGTGTCGAGCGTGAAAGGAGAGAGAGAGAGAGAGAGCCCCCTCGTTGCCCCCATTGCCGTCATAATCGATAGGGCAGCTCGGGTGTTGACGACCAACTTTTCGCGCATAAGTTCAAACTCAGGGCAGCTCCGTTCGGACCTTACATGTATGCACGCGCCGCTGGCTCAGGTTGCTGGAGCAGGCTGGAGCAGGCTGGAGCAGCTCAGCAGCAGCACACGCCCTCCGGCGTCCAAGTTTCAGCTACGTTCTCTCAGACTATGAAGGGTACTTTTGTACCCTTCGTGGTTACGCCATAACCTCCAGTTTACGGTCGTGGGTACCATTGACTGAAAGGAGCACACGGCAAGCATGGCGACGACGTTCGAGCCACTCTCGTACGAGCTCTTCCCGGGCAGGTGCGTCGCGATCTGCGCCGGTCGCTCTCTATCTCACCGCCACCGCCGCCGCCGCGCGATCACCTTACAAGCCGCCACCGCTGCGCGCACTGCAGAACGCTCCACGCCGCGTTCTACAAGGACGTGACCAACAGCGCGGCGCTGCGGCAGGCGCTGCTGAGCCAAGAGATCGATGTCGCGCTCATCAACGCGAGTCTGGTGCGTCCGCCAACGCTCCCTCTCTCTCGCTTTGCGCGTAAGCCGCCCGAGCGACCCCCCATCGAACTCACCAGCCAAACCGCCCTCGCTCGCGCACCATCACCAGCTCGTGGACCCGTTCCAGATCCACGCGGCCGCGGCGCGCGCGCTGCTCTGCGAGACGACGACGAAGCTCACAACCAAGACGCTCCACGCCGAGCTGGTCTTCAACCTCTCGGGCTCGCGCAACGTGAGCGAGTCGTTCCAGCGCTTCGGCGTCGCGGACGACAGCACGGCGCTCGTGCTCTGCGTGTTCGACGCCGACGACGCGGCGCTGGCGGCTGCGGCGGCGCTCGTGGAGGGCGAGCGCATGCCGCTCAGTGAGCTCGGACAGCGTCTGACGCCCGCGGACGTGAAGCGCGTGCGCAAGTTCTACAAGATCCAGGACCTCGAGCTCACGACGACGTCGCTCACGGATGCGATCGTCAATCGAATAGCGACGAAGAGCTGCAACAAGTAGGTGGCGGCGCTGCAGAGCAGGCAGGTGGGCGAGCGCGCAGACAGGTCCGAGCGAGCGAGCGAGTGGACGACTGCGCGAAGTAGCAGCAAACGCAGCGTTTTGCGTGGCGCGCGTCGCTACTCAGCGCAACTCGTACGCCTTCTTGAGCTCTTCGATGAGCTGCAGCTGCGCCGCGTCCGCCTGCTGCTCCGCGCGGGCGTGCAGGTGGCTCAGCACCCACGCGATGTCCTCCTTCTCGCGGTCGCCCAGAAACATCACCGCCAGGCTGAAGCGCGGCACCTTCGCGAGCTCCCGCGCGAACTCGATCACCCATCCGCTCGATGACGCGCTCGCGTCGCCTCCGTCCGGCGAGCGCAGCACCGCGTGGCGAAGCACGTGGAACGTCTCGCACACCGTCTCGGGCTCGATCGAGTCCTTGAAGATCGCGCTCAGCGTTGCCGGATGGATCATCTGCAGGTACGCGGCGCGCGCCGCCAGCAGGCGCTCTCGGTGCGCGCGGTCGCCCTTGAGCGCGAGCGACTTCCACACACGAGTGAACTCGTACGAGGTCGTCGGCGCCTTCTTCGGGAGCTGTGGTGCGATCGGCGTCGCGACGGGTGCTGGCGAAGGAGTGGGGGTCGTTGGCGGCGCGGCAGCGGTGGCGGCTTGCGGCTTTGCTGCGGTCTTCGACGGAGTGGCGCTGGTCGAGGTCTCTGCCAACTCAGCAGCCGTCGATCGACTCGGTACGCTGTTCGCGCTCGAGTTCTCCTTGTCCTCAGGCTCGTCCATCTGGGCAGGTGATCTTGCCTTCGACCCGTGCGGCTGCAGCTTGGAGGCTGCGTCACTCCGCTCGTCGCCGACCACCTCGATCAGCAGCTTGCCTTTCTGCGTCGGCGCTCGCTTGATCGCGGCGCGGAGCAGCTCCTTCGTGGAGGCGACCTGGGTCTGCACCTGCCGGCTCTTGGGGTCGAGCGCCGCCGCGCGTTCAAAGTCGAGCAGCGCGAGGCGGTGCTTGCCGAGCGCGTTGCGCGCTGTCCCCCGCCGGGAGAGCGACTTGAGGTGGTCTGGGGCGATGCGGAGCGCGAGGCTGCAGTCGTCCTCGGCTTTCGCGAACTCCCGGTTCTTGAGGAACGCCATCGCGCGGTTCGACAGCACGACCGCGTTACGCGCGTTGTATCCGAGGCACCGTGTGTAGCACTTGATCGCCGCCGCGAAGTCGCCTCGCTTGTAGTGCTCGTTGCCTTCTTCGCGCTCGATCTCCTCGCGGCTCTTCGCCGTCGTCGGTGTCGTCGGCGCGTCGACTTGAGTGCTCTTCGCTCGTGGCGCGTCGTCCTTCTGTGGCGTGGGCTGTGAGCACCGGAGCGAGTGTCAACATCTACCTGCTCGTTCAGGCAGCAGGTGTAAAGAGCGGCGCGCACCGCGCTGAGCGCTGTTGATCTCTCGGCGCCACCACTCTCTTCGTCCGCATCCCGCAGCGCCGCCTCCTGGCTCGCGCCACCACCGTTAGCTACCAGACAACACGGCATCCCAGACAGGAACCCACACTGCGCGCGCGCGCACCACGTCAAACTTGGCCCACTTGCTGTAGCCGCGGTCGTGCGTGTGCGCTGCTGGCGGCCGCGCGCTGCGCACAGGCGGCGTCTTCCCATTCGCACTCGCAGGCCGCGCTCGCTTGCGCGCCTCCTCCTCGCGCGCCACCGTCTTCTCCCAGGCGTAGAGGTCCGCGAAGTAGTCCTGTAGCTCCGCCGCGTTCGCGCGGATCTGATGCTGCGTCTCGAGCGCTGCCGCGGTCGTCGCGCTCTTCGCCATCGCAGCTTCGATGGCAGCTCCAAGAGGTCGTCGAAGTGCTGCGTAGGTTCGCTTCCGTTGCTTTGAGAGGCGTCAGATCGAACTTACTCATCGCTACTTCGCCGCAAAGACACGATTCACATACAAACACACTGCTTATTTGATATTATCATCGTGTTTGTATGCCAATACAAACATCCAGTCTAGTTATCTTCGCAAAGTGTGAGTTAAGTGCGCGCTCGCTGCCACGGCAACTGCATGCGTCACAACTTCATTCAACCAGCAAGATCATCAAGTACAGCAGCAGCACCTTCAGTCAGCATGGAGGCCGCTGCAAGCCCCACGAAGCTGCGCATGGACGTGCAGCGCGCGCTCATCGACAAGGACTTCGACCGCTACGCGCTTGCGGCCGGCGGTGTCGACAGGCAGCAGGCGGCACTGCCCGTGCGCGTGCTGGAGCCGCTCGCCGCGACGCACACGGTGCGCAAGGCGCAGTGGGACGCGCGCGTGCGCTTCAACGCGCTCGCGGCGGACCCGTTCCTGAGCGGCGACCCGTCTCTCGACAGCGTCGCGTACTTTGTCTCGGCCGACTTCGAGCTCATGCAAGTGGTGTTCACCAAGGTGCGCGCACGGTCGCTGGTGGCAGACGCGCTTGCTGGTGCGCCGCAGGAGCTGACTGCAGGTTGTACGCGTACAGAGCGAAGGGTTGCGAGTGCAGACGCTCTTCCAGTTCGCGCTGAGCTCGGGCCGAGAGGAGAACGTGTCGCTGCAGGTCGCGGGCCGCGGACTCGTCGTGTACAGTGACGGGCAGGGCTCGCTCGTCTTCCTCCGGGCAGAGGGCGACCCGCTCGACGCAGCCGCGTGGCGCGAGATCTACGAGTGCAAGCCGTTCGGCGACGTGCCGACGCTCCTGCTCGGCGCGACCTTCGACGCCGCGGCGCAGCGCTTCCACGTGCTCGCGACCGAGCTGCTCGACTACAACGACAAGGACGCGGTCTACCGTTTGCACGTCGTCGACCTGTTCAGCGCCGCGACCATGGACGTGGACTCGGGCGGCGCCGGCCGGAGCCACGTCGCCACCGAGCTCGCCGTGCTCTCCTCGCTCCCGTCGTTCGTGTCGTTTGCAGACGACGCGGAGCTGTTCGTCCTCGTGGAGGGCAAGCACGAGCTCATGGTCGAGCTCTTGGCGGAGGTCGCCAAGCCAGTCGCTGCCGCAGACAGCGACGCGCACGCCGCGCACAAGCGCCACCATGACGAGTCCGACGTCGACGCCGACCTGGGCGAACTGCTCGCGAAGCTGCCGCGCGCGGGCATCGGCTACCACGGCGACATCTCCGACATCAAGCACACGCAGGAGCTCGCGCTCGACCTGGACGCGCCGTTGGAAGCGCGCTTCCACAAGTCGTCCACGCCGTACAGCACGCTCGACGAGCCGCTGCACAGCGCGCCGGACGCCGCGAGCCGCAGCGCCGCCGCCGCGCGCGAGGGCAAGCTGGAGGTGCCGACCACGGAGTCGATTCTCGGCGGCTTCGAGGAGTGCGACGACGTGGACCCGAACGCGACCGCCGCCCTCCTGCGCGTGGCGCTGGGCGGCCGCGCTGTCGCCGTGCACGAGAAGCTCGAGGTCAACTGCCGCCAGTTCCAGTTCCTGTGTCCGAGCGCGCGGGTGCCGAGCGCCGCGCCGACACTGCTGTTCCAGCACGACGTGCACGCACTCGTGTTCGCGCACAGCTGTGAGGCGCCGGTGACGCTGCGCCACACGGCGGTGCTGCCCGCGTTCGGCTTCGTGCAGGCGTCCAAGCAGCAGAAGAAGTTCGTGACGGCGCACCCGAGCGGCGCGTTCGCGGTCATCGGCGAGTTCGAGCGGCGCGTGTTCGTGTACCACGGCGCGGCGCTGGACGAGCGCGAGCGCGCCGACCACACGCGGCGGCAGCACGTGGTGGAGCTGGGCGACGCGCAGCTGCTCGGGCTGCGCGTCGCCGGCGAGCGCGTCGTGCTCGTGCTCACGCCGGAGCACATCGTGGCGCTCTCGGTATAGACAAGCGCGTTAGGAAATAGTGACTTCCGCTTTGCAATCTACCTCAAGAGTTCGGTATGTGAGAGTCCAATGCGAGGCACCCGAGTCACTCGCGCGAGGATCCGACCCAAGCCGCCCCAGCCACTCCCTCTCACGCAACTCACGCGCGACTCCAAGCCCGACGACGATGGCGCTGCTCACCCACATGCGCCGCGCGCAGCCGGCGGCCGCGGCACTCGCGAGACGCGCCGTGCGCACGCCGCTTCCGGCGGCGAGAGGCGGCGCCGACGTCAGGTTCTCGGCGGCGGCGCTGCAGCTGGCGCCTGTGTCGCTCTCGTTCGGCAGCGGCAGCCAGCGCGCGTTCTCCTCGAGCCCGCTCGTGTCCGGGTACGCCGCGCTTCTCCGATGCAAGCACCTTGTAGCCAGCGATCCGTGCTGACGAATACGCCGCGGGTTTGCAGCCTTGCGGGTGACGAGACGATCGTGGCGGTGTCGCCGACGGAGGCTGCGGAGCAAGTGCTCGACGCGGCTGCTGGTGCGTGAACGGCAACTTGCTCCTTGCTGCTGCTGCAATGGGGAGCTCACTGAAGGGTACGCGGTAGGTTCGATCGAGTACGCGGACGTCGCGGACCTGGGCTTCGGGCTCTCGGACCTCGCGATCCGCTCGCTCGACGTGATCCACGCCACGACGGGACTGCCGTGGTGGGCGACCATCATCGCCACGACGTTCGCGGTGCGCACGGCGTTCTTCCCGATCACCGTCATCTCGGTACGTCTGAGGTGGTGTCCTGCTGCCGTCGCATGCGAAGCCGAGCACGCACTCACTGACCGTGTACCTTCCCCCCCCGCCGCCGCCGCGCAGCTGCGCAACTCGGCGAAGATGAAGGCGTTCCAGCCGGACATGGAGAAGCTCAAAGCCGAGATGGACCTGATGCCGAACAAGGACCCGAACACGGTGAAGGAGTTCCAGACCAAGTACAAGGCGCTGATGAAGAAGCACAACGTGAACCCGTTCCTGGGCATGATCACGCCGATGACGCAGATCCCGGTCTTCCTCGGGTTCTTCTGGGGGCTCCAGAACATCGCCAAGTACTTCCCGGAGTACAGCACGGAAGGCGCGCTGTGGTTCCAGGACCTGAGCCTCGCCGACCCGACGCTCGCGCTCCCGGTCATCTCGTCCGTGCTCATGGTCGCCTCGGTCGAACTCGGCGGCGACGCGCTCCCGGAGGAGTACAAGGACCAGGTGACGTTCGGCATGCGCGCGCTCGCGGTCGCCATGGTGCCCATCACGATGAACTTCTCGTCGGGCATCTTCGTTTACTGGGTCAGCTCGAACCTCTTCACGGTCTGCCAGACCGCGGCGCTGCGTGCAACCTCGATCAAGCGTGCGCTCAAGATCCCGGTGACGGAGACGCGCCGCATCCCGGCGGTGAGCACGAATCTGTCACCGTTCCAGGCGGCGGTCTCGCGCGCCAAGGAAGGCGCGACGGTCCAGACGCACACGCACAAGCCCAAGCGCGGCGGCAAGAGGAACTAAGTACATAGACGCAAACACCCTCGCGCAAGCAAGCGAGCGAGCGAGCGAGCGAGCGAGCGAGTGGTGGTAGAGAGGCGAGAGCCGACCGGGGGGGGAGGAGAGCGAGGATCCGCGGCGTGCGCTGGAATCAACTCCTTCTCAGCTCCTTGACCGAGAGAGCGAGAGAGCTGCCTCGTCATTCGGGCTGTCTGTGCGCGCTCGCTCCTCCTCGTTCGTGCTCGTGCTCCGATCCGCGCACCTCCTCGCTCTCCTCGACGCGCACGATCTCGAACTGGTCGGGCAGGTACTGCACTCACACGCACGCGACCTGGTCAGTGGCAGCGCGAGCACTGGCGATCCGTCCGCAGCAGCATCAAACCGACCTTGATCTGCGGACAGAGCGACACCGGCAGGAACCGCGCGTGGTCGTCGCAGAACGCCACGCGCATCGCGCTCTCCGCCTCCTCCAGCGCCGCGAGCTTTCTCCTTGTCTCCTCGATCTGTCACCACGCGCAGACACCGAGCAACGGACCACGTGCGAGTGAGCGATCCGAGCAACCGGCACTGGGACCCGCTGAGAGAACCTCCGGCGACGCACGATGTGCGCGACGTGGCGCTCGTACTGCCGCCGCCGCTCGAGCTCCGGCGCCAGCTTCATGTGCGACCCGAGGAAGTGGTGGTAGAAGTCGCGGAGGCTGCGCAGCTCCTCGAAGAGTGTCTGTGTCTCCGCGAAGAGTGCATCGTAGCTATCCGCATGACAAGAGCGAGAGTGCCACCATCATGCTTCACTGAGCGCGCTGTCGACAGTCAGCAAACGGGCGAACGTACTGCGGGTGGATGTCGTTGATGGTGGTGAAGTAGTGGCGGAGGAAGCGGTCGCATTGCTCCATGTCAACGAAGAAGCACACCTACGCCGAGAGGACACACACAGACACACGTCAGTGCTCTGCCACAGACACACCCAAACGCAGTGTCCGAGCGGAGACTCACGGCTGTGGTGTACAAGTCCTCCAGGCGCTTCGCGTCTGCGCCGTGGCTGCGAACCAAGTGCACACGTAGAGAGCTCGCGTCAGCGTCATCCTTACTGTCCCCATGCTTGTCAACGCGCGTCGGCGGAGCGCACGTACGCGGAGTGGTCTGCAAGCACGCGCATGTCCTGCGCGTGCTCCTTCTCGAACGACTGGAAGAACTCGTAGATCGACGCGATGCGGTCGAGCGCGTGTTGGTGCGTGGCCAGCAGCTCTTCCACTCTAGCAGACCGGCAGCGTCGACGGCAGCGTCAGAAGTCGCGTCTGCGAAGCAGTCCGACCTTGCAGCACGCACTCCTTCGTCTGCTCCGCCGCGTCCTGCTGCAGCGACTGCACCGTCTCCGCGTCCACGAAGTCGAAGAGCGTCTTGTCGCTCTCGCCCGCGACCATCTCGGGATCCACGCGCGTGGCCTGCAGGTGCGCGAACACGCGATCCATTTCGTCCAGGAGCTGCACACCCGTGGCATCCAACAGCACCTTAGACTCAACAGAAAACCCGTCACAGCAACGGACATGCACAACTCACGGGTGTTTGGCTCAGGATCGTGTCCTGCGTGATGCTCCGCGCGCTCTCGAGTCTATCGGAGGACGCGCGGAGCATGCGTCCGAGCAGCTGCATGCGAGAGCACCAGAGAAGTAGAGAGTGAGAATGACGGAGATTGCGAGAACGCAGTGCCGGGCGACCCACCTCGCTCTTCTCGGTGATCGTGCGCGTGACGTCACGCACTGCGGCCGCAAAGTACGCGGCGGGCGATGCGTCGCGAGCGCCATCGGCAGCAGCGGCGCCTCCCGTGAGAAGGAAGCTCGTCGACGTCGTCATCGTTGTGTGTGTTTGTGGACCACATCGGATCAGAGTTGAGTCAGATGGAGGAGACAGGAACAGATCTGATGATTCCAGCTTCAAGTGCTCTCAAAATGAGTGTTTGCGTGATCAGCGAAAGTTGTAAAGGTTGTGTCTCAGTGTATTCAAATCAAACTGTTTTTACAAAGGGTATTTTTATTAAAGAGGAGAATATATCTTTCGAAGTATTTACTTCGGCACCACGCGAGGTCCTCGGTCGCCGCACCACGCACCACGCACCACGCAAGACATCGGCCAGGACCTCGCCGACTGAAGCAGAAGGAAGCTCGCGCTCGCGGCACCAAGCAGGAGAGCGCGGCGTCCCAGACGCCCGGCCGTGATGAGCGGCATGAACACCGGCACGGTCGTGATGAACATCGTATTCGCGCTCATGATCGTCTTCGGCTTCTTCATGATGCGCTACCGGCTCATAAAGCTGCGCGAGATGAGCGAGCTGGGTCGCCCGCTGCTCGGCGGGTACGGCTATCTCGCTCGCTCTCGTTGCTCTTCTCCTATTCTCTGTGGCGCTTGCTATCTTGTTTCTCGCCGCTGGTGACCAGGGGCAGTCGGTCTGACGCTGCAGCTCCGCGTCTACTGTGTGCGTGTTTGGTGCGCTGCAGTGGAGGCGGCACGGCGTCGCACCGCCTGGACACGGCGACGAGGTGCGCAGACTGCTTCCGCTAACATGGACCGAGCAGCTATAGCGACTGACGGACTGACTGGCTGGCTGTTCGCTAGAGAGGCTGCGAAGGGCTACAACCAGTGCGCAGTGTGTGCGTTCGAGAACTTCAAAGCCTCGCGCTTCTGCACGCTCTGTGGCGAGCGGATCGCGGTGCCGGAGCAAGACGAGTACGGCGACGGCGGCAAGCAGGAAGAGGCTGGCGTGGAGCTGCACCAATACATCGGCAGCGCAGACGTGCCGGACTCGTCAGCGGACGAGAAGGCGAACCTGACGCAGCGGCAGATCCGCGCGAGGTGAGTAGTGCGAGCCAGCGCCGATCGCGGCGCCACTTGCGGTTCTGACTGACACGGCGTGCCCACAGGAGGCGGAAGGAGTGGACACGGAAGCTGGACATCGAAGGCAACCTCTTCTGGTATCGCGAGTACTCGAGCGCGGACGAGTCGCCGAGTCCGGGCTTCGTGGTCTCGTTCCACACTGGCAATGATCCTTCTCCGTCAGCGAAGCGCTTGAAGGAGCTCCACGATCTCAGTCGCAGCGGCAGTCTCCTCGAAGAAGAGAAGAGCGAGCGCGAGGAAGTGGTTCTCGATGTTTGCGAGCCAGAGGAGTCAGCGCGCGCTCTTCAGTATCGAGCGAGCGCCAGCAACAGCACCTCCAGTCGGGCTACCGCCGGCGACGACGACACGGTTGAGAATCAGCAGCAGCAGCCAGACAGTGAAGAGGGGGAAGAGACGCCACAACCGGTGCGAGCGAGTCCTGACAAGACGCAGACCGCGATGCGCAAGACGCCGCTGCGTTTCCTCGAAGAAGAGATGTCCGTGCGCGTCGTGGAGGCGTCGAAAGTCGACGCGGCTGTGCTCGCAACAGCGTCAGTAGGCGGCGTTGGCGTTCCTGTGCTGCTCGACGCGATCGAGCGGAAGAAGGAGATTGTCGCCCATGCGGTGCAGGACTTCCCGACCAAGTTCGCGCACTTTGTCGTGAGCACAGCGGCGCTGCTCGTACCTGCCGACGTGGAGTTCCTCAAGGTTTCGGTCCACCGCGCGTTCGTGCTGGAGGAGTCCATGGACCACTTGTCGTGCATCGAGGAGCGATTCATCCGGTCCGTCATGCGCATCAACTTCATCGACGAGACCGGCGTGGATGCTGGCGGGCTGCACCGCGAGTGGTTCATGCTGCTCAACGAGCTGCTCATGGAGCCGTCCACGGGTCTCTTTGTTTGCACGAACAAGATCGACCAGGTGTACGCGCTCAACCCGAACTCACGGCGCGACAACGGCGAGGACCACCTCGTGTACTACTACGCGGCAGGACGGCTGGTTGGGCGAGCACTGCTCGAGGGCGTGGTACTCAACTTCCATCTCGCTGTCCCGCTGCTCAAGATCATCCTCGGAATCCCTGTGACGATGGAAGACGTCGAGTACCTCGACCCGGAGACGTACAAGAGCATGCAGTGGATTGCCGAGCACGACGACATCGAGTCGCTCGCGCTCGACTTTAGCGTGGCGACGCAGTACGAGCGCGACGAGGAGACGGGCGAGGTGGTGGTGGAAGTCGTGGACTTGATTCCGGACGGCCGCAACATACCAGTGACGGACGCGAACAAGCACCAGTACCTCGAGCGCAAGTTCCACTACATGGTCTTCGAGAGCGTCTCGACGCAGCTGCATGTGTTCCTGAAGGGGCTCTACGAAGTCGTGCCGCCGACTCTGCTAGCGCTCTTCGACGCCGAGGAGCTCGACTACCTGCTGTGCGGTTCGCAGGAGATCGACGTGGAGAACTGGATCAAGTGGTCGGTGCATTCGCAGTACCTCACGATCACATCCGTGCTCAAGAACTTTTGGGACATCGTGCGCGAGATGCCGAACGAGTACCGGCGACGGCTGCTGCAGTTCACGACAGGGTGCTCGCGCGTTCCGCTCGTGGGCTTCCGAGGGCTCACGAGCTACGACGGAAAGGTGTGTCCGTTCACGATCAAGTCGCTCCCGGCAGACGCTCCGCAGTACGTGCGCAGTCAAGCGTGCTTCAACCGCATCGACCTTCCGCTTGGCTTGACAAAGAAGGAGCTGCGGGACATGTTGTACGCGATCCTCGACACCGATGCGTACGGCTTCACGACGCACTAGTGCATTGCATTCAGGTTTGTTGGCTCGGCTACGGGGAGCAAGTGTGCGTGCTGGTGCGGTGGAGGCGGTGGCAAGGGAACGAGCGTCGAGGAGGATGTGTGTGAAAGCAGTTTTGTACGTGGTTTAGGGCAGGATGGCGAGGTATAAATCCTGCCGAACAGTGTCGAGTCTCGGCATGGCGAGATACAAGCCAGACTTGGTTTGCCGAGCTTGGGCGTCGTGCTGGCGCTCATTCGGCGTTCGCATTCTCTTTGTCGCTCGTAGAAAGAGGCAAACGCAAAGCAGTTCTCCAACGATGGAACTGACCAACGCGGGGTCCATTCTCGACCGAGGATGAGCATGCTGCCTGTCAGCTCTCAGCTCTCGGCTCCAAAGCGAGGCAACTTGAACAATCACGACTGAGGTTGATTGCGATGCTTTAGTCGATCTGAACATTCACAGGATTCAGGGTGATCCCTCGTGATGTGCGAGTATCAAAAGTCGAAGGGATATTTAAATATTATCGAGGCATATCGGCTATCACGATATCTGCACTTCCATGTATGGAAAATAGCAGGATATAGAACCTCTCCGTTAAATAGGGTCTTGCGAAGGAGAAAGCGCAAAAAGCCCAAACGAGCGTCTTCAGTAGATCCTATTCTGATCATGGTCATATCTAACAGCACACTCGTTGTCGACCTCGTCGCCGTAGCTCACGCTCGAGAGACTCTGCTCCAAATGGTGCTCGAACGGTAATGCCTTGTGCCAACTGTTAAAACAAGCGCCATGGATATCAGTGTCTGTTCGCTTGGTCGAGATGTCCCCTCTGAACGATGTGTTGTCACCGAGCCCAATGCCACTTCCTTGGGGAGACCACTTTCAGTCAAATGGGTAATCCAGGTACGAGTACTTTGATGCAAATCATGCCCGACCTCGGATTACGTCCCGGCTCCTTCATTTCACAATCTGAGCGCTTCCTTCTCAGAGCTTCGCTTCACTCGCGCGGTTGCCAGCTTCTCCGTACTCGAGAGACCTCCAGGGCAACAGGCGAGCAAGGCAGCCCAGGTGAGCATGGCGAGCGCCACCTTGATCATCGCGGGCAACCTCGCGTGGATCGTGCCGGTCATCTTCACGCTTCTGTATCTCGCGAAGCGCCTCGCGACCAACCGGCGGTTCAAGGCGTGTCAGATCCCGTTGCTCTCCGAGTACGTCTCCGCTCTCTGCTCGTGCTTGCCAGGTCTCTCGGGTTTCCTCTGTGCGTGAGCCTCTTGACGCTCATTGCGAGCTCGCGCGCGCGCGTCGTTCTTGTTTCGGCGAAACACTTGCATTCAACAGAGACAACCTCGTCGACCACCGCATCGACGCCGCCAAGCGCGAAGCCGAGCACGGGTTCCTCGTCTGCACCGCGTGCGGCTTCGAGAACTTCACGCGCGCGCACTTCTGCGCGATCTGCGGCGGTCCGTGCTTTGATCGAGGCGACGACGCACTGCTCAGTTCGGCGCTGTCTCCCCCGCGTGAACTCTCGGCGCAGCAGATGCGCGCGCGGAAGCGCAAGGAGTGGACCCGGAAGATCGACGTGCACGGTCGGATGTTCTGGTACCGGAGCGGAGTCGATGGCAACGCGGAGGGCACCTTGTTCCCAGGATACGCTGTTCGCTTCAAAGAAGAGAAGGAGGAGGACGAAGGGGGCCAGGAAGAAGTGCTGGTGCCAGTGGTGGAGACCGGATCGGACAGCGGCAGCAACGACGACGGAGTGAGCCGACCCGAGGGTGACGCCGAAGAAGCTCCAGAGAAGCCGAGGAGGCCGGCGTTCGACGTCCGAGGGCTCAAGGTCGAGCTCATCGACGCCGCACACGCCAATCCCGCGCAGTTTGCGCATGGAGAGCCGTTGGACGCGACGTTGGACGAGACGAGGCGCGCGCTGGAGATCTCCAGCAAAGACTTCCCAACCAAGTTCGCGAGCTTCGTGATCACGTCCACGGTGCTGGATGTGCCCTCTAGCGTGCGCCATATCAAGCTCTCGGTGCACCGCGACTATGTGCTAGAGGAGTCGATGGAGCTGATCAGCTGCATCAAGGCGGAGCACATGCGAGCGCCGATGCGGATCGACTTCCTAGAAGAGAGCGGAATCGATGCTGGCGGCATCCACCGCGAGTGGTTCATGGTACTGAACGAGCTGCTCATGTCGCCGGAGCTCGGGCTCTTCAAGTGCGTGAACAAGCGAGACCAGACGTACTATCTCAACGCCAACTCGGCGCACGACACGGGCGACGACCACTTGATCTACTACTACGCGACTGGCCGTCTCGTTGGCCGCGCGCTACTGGATGGCGCGGTGTTGAGCGCGTTCTTCAGTGTCCCGCTACTCAAGCTGATCCTCGGCTTGCCGCTGAGTTTCAGCGACCTGGAGTACTACGACTCGGAGATGTACAAGAACCTCCTGTGGATGATCGAGAACGACGGCGTGGACGAGCTGGGGCTGGACTTCAGTGTTTCGGAGAAGATCGGGGACGAGATCGTCGTGACAAACTTGATCCCTCGCGGCCGCGACATCGCCGTCACTGACGAGAACAAGTTTGAGTATATGGACCGCAAGTTCCGCCACACGCTGGTCGAGAGCGTGGCGCCGCAGCTGTCGGTGTTCCTCAAGGGTATCTACGAGGTAATTCCGCAGCGGCAGCTCATGCTTTTCGACTGTGAGGAGCTCAACTACTTGCTCTCCGGGACGGACGAGATCGACGTGGACGACTGGGAGCGCAACACGCGCATCTCGCTCAACCTCGAGGACAACAAGCGCGTGCTTAAGTGGTTCTGGGAGATCGTGCGCGCCATGTCGAGCGAGCGCCGGCGCCGACTGCTGCACTTCTCGACCGGGTGCTCGCGCGTGCCGCTTGTGGGCTTCAAGGGGCTCACGAGCTACGACGGTCGCCTGTGTCCGTTCACCCTCAAGGGCGTGATGTTCAAGAACGAAGGGTACATCCGCAGCCACGCGTGCTTCAACATGCTCGAGCTGCCGCTGTACAAGACGAAGGGTGAGATGCAAGCGGTGCTGGACGCGATCCTGGAGGACGACGTGTACGGATTCACGACTGTGTAGTGTGCAAGCGTGGATCAAGTACGCGCAAACGTCGAGTATGTGTGTACAACATGGATGGCATCTCTGTGAGCGCTACCAACGAGCTCAGACGGCCTGTATGCACACGCGATGCCACGCGTTGTTGAGCATACCGCGCATGTTCCAGATCGGCGCGATCGTGTCCGGCTGCGCGTTGTAAGACGAGTCCACCGCCTTGCAGATGATCTCGAGCTTCTCGCCGGCGTTGTTGGGGACAGTGACTGCGAGTTCCCACGGCGTCCACGCCCACGCGCGGTTGTAGCGCTGCTTCTTCGCGGCTGGGTGCAGCGCTGCTGCGGTCCACGTGCGTCCCGCGTCGGTGGAGACGTCGACGCGAACGATGTTGCGACCGCCGCCGCTCCAAGCGTATCCCTGCACAATGACTGTCGAGCCAGCTGTGAGCGAGTCTCCCTCGTTTGGCAGGACAATCGCCGACTGCACCGGGAGTTCCTGGATCGCCTCGCCCGCGGACGCGAAGAAGTCCTCGGTGTCGTAGTCCACATTCGGGGGGAACCCGCGGTAGTCCTTTTGCTGCCAGAAGCTCGAGCTCTCCTCGCTCGAGAGCACGACGCGATGCAGGAACTTGACGTTCCGCGCGCCGACCGTCCCGGGCACGATCGCCCGCAGCGGGAATCCGTGGTCGCGAGGCAGCGGCTCGCCGTTCATCTCGAACGCCAGCAACACGTCTTTGCGCGGATCCAGCGCCGTCGAGATCGGGATCGAGGCTCCATACCGCTTACCGTCTGCCGGGTCGGTGTCGAGAGCTTCGAGATGCACGTGTCGAATCACTGCCGCACAGCTCTCGCAGTTGTTGGAGTCATTCTCCTGTGTGTCGACGTGCGCCGGACACTCCTCGTTCTCCTCGCTGACGCCACAGCGCTGGAGCACATCTGCGAGTAACACACCCGTCCACTTGGCGGTGGAGATCGCGGTCTTCTCCCACACGAGTCCGCGGACGTTCTTCACGCGGGACATCTCGGAGCGCCGGTTGCCTGCGCACTGGATCGTCACCGTGATGGTCTTGTGTGCGAACGTGCTCTTGAGTTCCTCCAGGGTGAGCGAGATGTCTTTGTACATGAACAGGAGACACATGAGCTTGGGCTACCAGCTGGAGAGGATGGCGAATGAGTGAACGCACCTTGCGGAAGCCCCATGCCTGAGAACGTGATCGTGAACGCGTTGGGGTCGCTGTTGGTAACTGGTACCGGCAGGTGGTTGCGCACGAAGAAGATGCTGTTCGGGGTGACGAACGACTTGAGCAGCAGCTCCGGAGGCGGCTCTGCGTTGAACGGCGCATCCGCGCGGACGAGGAGAGTTGGGTCGCGGGTCGGGTCGAGCGAGTAGCCTGCGTCTGGGAGGAGACGCTCCGGCTTCGTCGGTGGAAGCTGCTGTTGCTTCGGGTCTGCCGGTTGCGCTCGGGTGTCCAGCGCTCCTTCTCTCATGCTCGACCGTGTCGGAGATGGCTGTGGAGCGGGTGTAGATGCTTGTGCAGACGGATGCAGCTGGAGGAATGAGGAGCTCTCGCAGCGGAGCCTGCAAGCAGCAGCGCCGGAAACGGAGTGAGGCGATCGCAGGCGATCGATTGATCGAGCCGTGACGTGCGTCTCTGAGAGCGCGTTGTGCCACCGCGCTTGTTTGGACGACCGGCGCCACGAGCCGTGTGATCCACTCGCGTTTGCGGATCCCATTGGCTGCAGCGCGGCACTCGTTCGTCTACAATACTGCATCCTATTGACTGGTTGAGAGTGCTGGAGGAATGATGGATGCGTTGATGCAAGTGAGGGTCTCCCCGTGAGGCTGCATGGAGGAGCTGGTAGTCGCAGAGGTTCACCGCAGCGAAAGCGATGCTATAGCAGCACTTACCTCCCCCGAGTTCGCGACGCACGAACGGGTCGACTACGGCACTCGACATCATCGCGTGGAGACGTCTTGGTGTTCTCACAACTTGAGTTGAGTATTCAAATGTCGAACGCAATCCTTAATTACTTCACTACTGATATTATTATGTTGCTGTTTCGCCTAAGTAATTAGGGATAATCATTTTGCCATAAAATGTAGCGAGTTCAGGTAATCTAATCGTCTAACTTTGAACAGTTAGAAGAACCAGACTGCCTGAATTTGTATGGGTGGGAAAATCACACGCGCGAACTCTTCTCACCTCAGACTCCCTCCGACGAACGACGATGGCGGCGATGGCGGCGCTCACTGGCGAGAGCGCACCCGCGTCCCCAGCAGCAACCTCTCCCACCTCCTCGCCGCCCCCCGACGCGCCACCGGGGCCGCGCCGCCGCAACCTCTCGTACGAGGAGAAGCTGCTGGTGATTGGGCAGCACGCGCTCGAGCCGCACTGGACGCAGGAGACGCTGGCGCTCTGGGCCAAGGACGCGTTCGAGCTTGAGACGAAGCCCACGCAGGCCACAATCTCCAACATCCTGCGCGCGAGCGAGCGGCTGCGCTCCGCCAACGTACCGCCGCACTTCCGCTCGTCGCGACCCGTGAGGTTCCCGGAGCTCGACGCCGCAGTCATCGCCTGGGTGCTCGCTCTGCTCGCGCGCGAGGAGCCGGTGACGCGCGACGCGATCCAGCAGCACGCAGCGGCGGTTGCGCGCGGGATGGGCCTCCCGCCGACGCTCTCGTTCTCCAAGGGCTGGGTGAGCAGCTTCATGCGGCGCCACCAGCTGCACAACCGCCGAAGCCGCAAGCGTAATGGCGCGGACGACGACGGGGCTGACATCTTCATCATGGTTGTGCGCAACGAGCTCGCGTCAAGTCCGGGAGCCGCGCGCGGCGCCACCCCCGCGGTGCTCGTGGCGCCGGAGGAAGCGGCTGCGGCGGACGCCACTCTTCCGCCGTCGCCAAGTAGCACGGCGACCGCTGCCGCGACAGCCGCCGGCTCAAGCACCAAGAGACAGCAAGCCCCGCCGCAGAGAGTTGCTAACACTGCGTCTGAACCCCCCGAGTCGCCCGCAAAGATGGAGGTGAAGCCCCAACTCCCAGCGCCGCAGCAGCCGAAACAGCCCCAGCCTCGCAAGCAGCATCAGCGGCGTCAGCAGCAGGCTCCCCCGAAGCCAGCGCAACCTTCGCACCAGTCCCTGCAGCAGCAGCAGCTCACGCAGCAGCAACAAGTGCTGCTGACTCCATCGGCGCAGCCGCTGTCGGCGGTTCCGGTCGCGCAGCAGGTTCTGGCACCCGCGCCGCAAGCACTCGTTACGTCGACACAGCCCCAAGCGCCAGGGCAGCAAGCGACGCTGCTGCAGACGACGCCGTCGCAGCCGATGCCGCCACCGCCAAAGAAGCAGCGACGCCAGAGCCACCAAGGGCTCGTGCTGACGCCGGACAAGGAGAAAGAGCAGCAGCTCTTCGACCTCGAGTGCCAGAAGCGGCAGGTCGACCTCGAGGCGGTGCAGGTGAAGCTGATGGTCGAGAAAGCGCTCGGGCGCAAGGCGCTGCTGGATGCTGGCATCCCTGAGGCGGAGGTGGTCAAGCTCATCCCGATGTAACGGCGCGAGCACACGAATGAGGCCCAGAAGAGCCTCAAGAAGGAGGAAGAGAGGGAGGGGGTGGTGCAATGGGAGCTTGTTGGTTGTCGGTAGCCCACCGCACAACGAGAACACACACGAGCGCTCGGTCAGCGAGCGCGGATGGCAAAATCGCTGTCCGCACCAGCAGCGGTAGCAGGAGCGCCGCTCGCTTACACGCGCGAGCTGATGGGCTCGTACTCGGCGCGCTTCTTGGAGTTCTTGACGCCGACCGCGACGAACGCCGCGATAGCCGAGCACACAGCCGCCACCGGCACCCAGACGCCAGCCCACGAGCCCGGGCTCTTGGCGCTGAAGTCCAGGAGCGCGCCGCTCTCGATCTCGTCGTCGTCGTTCGGGTACGTAAACTTGGCGCACTCCTCGTCGCCGTACACGAAGCACTCGAACATGTTGAGGCCGTGCAGGGGCTTGACGGCCGGCACCATGTGGCCCGCCCCCTTGATCGTCTTGAACGTCAGCCCGTCGTAGTCCTGCACGTAGCCGGCGAGCTGCTTGTCCGGGCCGAACCACGCGCGCCACTTGTTGGTCACGTGGAGCTTGAGTCCGTCCTCTCCGATCCAACGCTCCGTGCCGATGAAGTTCACGACTGAGTCCGCGTCGCCACTGTAGATGAGTGCCTTGAGCCCCTTGCCGAGGATGTTGTGGTACTTGGGCAGCGACGAGTCACTGCGCGTGAACACGTCCGAGACCGCGTCGTTGCAGTCCGTCCAGTCCACCTTCTCGCTCACGTGGATCGCCTTCTGCACCGCCTCCTGGTTGAGGTACGATTGCGTGTACGACTCGGCGCACGGGCCGATGTCCAGGCGCTGGTCGTTCTGGGTCGTGCCGGCGAGCACCGTCGCGAACTTGGTCGTCTTCTTGTGCGCGCGCTTGCGCATCGCGTCGACCTGGTAGTTGGTGAGCAGACACTTGTCGCCGTAGATGAAGTACGGGTTGAACTGGTCCGCCTGCACCGCGAGGATGCCCTCCTCGAGCACCGCCTGGCACGCCTCCGGGCACTTGCCGTCGATGTTGACGCAGCCGATGTCGGCGCCGCACTGCTTCCGCATCTCGCGGTAGTTCTCGAGCGAGATGAGACCGTGCGAGTAGTAGTAGTCCATGTACGCGCCGCCGTCGATCTTCGAGTCCGTGAACGGGTTGCCGATGGCGTAGCCCTGGAGGTTGATGCCCTCGATCGGCTTGTCCACGAGCAGGTTCACGAGGTACGGGATGTAGATACCGGCGTAGCTCTCGCCCGTGATGTAGAACTTGCGCTTCTGGAGCTCCGGGAACTTGGCGAAGAAGAGCGCGAGGAAGTCGTACATGCGCTGCGCGACGACGTCGTCGTTGTAGTACGACGGGTCCTGCACGGCGCCGCTGAAGCCCACGCCCGCGGGGGACTCGACCCACACGACGTTCGCCTTGCGGTTCCACGCGTGGTGGTTCACCTTGAGGGACAGGTCCTGGTTCACCACGAACGGCCCGTTCTCCGTGAAGAAGCCGCCCATGGCCGAGCAGCCCGGGCCGCCGTTGAGCCAGAGCACGATCGGGTCATCCGCAGGCGCCTGCTGCGACTCGGCGTACCAGTAGAAGAGCTGCTCCTGCTCCTTCGTCTCGAGCTGCACGTGGCCGGCGTAGTGCTTGAAGTTCACGTCGACGTCGAGGCCCGGGAGGTTCGTCACGAGGTGCACGGCGTTCTTGTCGGCGGCGGCGTCCGAGGCGGCGGCAGCGGATCCGGCGAGCGCAAGCGCGGCGAGCACCGCGAGGTTCCGGAAGACCTTCATTCTTGAGTTGCTTTCACGCTGGCGGGAGCTGCTGCTGTTGCTGCTGGAGCGGAAGTCGGCGACGGCGAAGTGCTGAGCGGGAGGCGGCGAATTCGCGAGTGAGACGAAAGTGTCGACGAGCGCACCGTACTCGCCTGAGCCGAAGGACACTCAACAGCTGAGCACATTCGATGATTGACAAGCATGTTAGATAGAGAGAGGGATGGACCTGTTTATTACGGTTTCGAGATGCTCTGAAAAAATACCTATTAACACATTTCCAATATATCGAACTTAATAAGGTAAAGTAGAATCACATTTTGGGCAGCCTGATTTGAGAGGTGAAGAATGTGACTTGAGTAAAGTAAGCGAATCACGATACCGTTTCCAAAATGTACCGCAAATTGCGCCTTTCATCACTATCAATATTTAACCACGGCGACCTCCTGGATCCATCCTGCCGATGCCTCCACGACGGACGTCGGTGTCGCCCAAGACGAAGGCGTCGCCCAAGACGAAGGCGTCGCCCAAGACGAAGGGGTCGCCCAAGACGAAGGCATCCCCACGCTCGGAGCCGGGCACCCCTAGTGTCAGCACCCCCACCGCCAACTCCAACTCACCGGGACGGCGCAGGTACTTCAGCTGGACCGGCGACAGCGCGGCGCGCGGCTCGCCGTCCTCTCAGGACGTGCTGCTCGCGTGGTTGATGGCGTCGCGCAACTGCGCGCGCTGGTCGACCGCGCGCAACTTGCGCAAGGCGCGGTTTGAGCTCTGCCGCGAGGTGGTGGCGCAGCTGCGCGCCGCGGGCATCCGCCACCGCTCGGAGGCAGACGTCAACGCCCGACTCGGCTCCGTGGAGCGCGGCTTCCACGCCGCCAAGCGCTGGCTCGAGGAGACGGCGCTGCTGTCGGCGTTCCTGAGCGGCACCGCCAGCAAAGACGTCGCGGCGCACGTGCACCAGCTCTGCAGCCACTACAAGGAGCTGGCGCCGGCGTTCGCGGCGACGAGCAACGCCACGGCGGCGGCGAAGGTCGTCGATATTGACGACGACGACGACAACGAAGTGGGCGACGGTGTGGAGGGCGACAGCAAGAGGGCGAGTGATCGGGAGCACCACAGCAACGAACGCGAGCCAGCGACGCCGGTCGACGAGGCGGAGACCGCGTTCGAGCCGGAAGAGGACGCTGGCGACAGCGAGGGGGACGCGCTGGTGTCCGCGACGCCCTTGAGCCCGAACGGCAGCGTGGCGAACAGCAGCTCCGACCGGACGCTGACGAGTCCGGTTGGTCGGTTCCAGCTTATCTCGAGCTCGCAGGAGTCGGGCGGGGTGGCGAGCCGGCAGCTGGTGTCTCCTCCTGCGAAACGTGCTGGTCCTCGAGCCTCGAAGGGTCCCGAGAGCGGAGCGAGAGCTGGAGAGGAGGAGACGAAGGAGAGCGAACTGCGGTCGCGGGAGCCGAACGGCTCGCGTCCGCGCAAGTCGCTTGGAGACGGCGTCAGGTCGCAGCAGCAGGCGAAGAAAGCGGAGAAGCCGTCAGCAGCAGCAGCAGCGACGACGACGAAGAAGAAGAAGACGACGCCGCCTTCTGCAAGCACGAGTGCGACGCCCGAGGCTCCTGCGAGAGACAAGGCGGCGCAACCGAAGCGGAGAACGTCCGGCGCGCTGCGCGAAGCCGTGGCGATCGCTGCGGCCTCCAGCGCTCTGGCGGAGCCGGCGGCCGCTCCCCGCAAGAAGCACAAGACCGCGCAGCAGCCAGCGGAGCAGCAACCTCCGCAGCCGGTGCAGAAGCGCGCGCCGTACCCGGAAGAGCTCGCGGCGATCCTGAAGGCGTGCGAGGAGGAGCGCGACCAGCGCAACAAGCTCTTCGAGCTCCAGTGCGACACGCTCCTGCAGGAACTCGACCGGAAGAAGATCCAGGTCGTGGTGGAGACCGCCGCCGCGCGCAAGAAGCTGCAGGATCTCGGCGTCGAGCAGAGCGAGGTGGACCGCGTCCTGCCGCTGTGAGGAGGAGCTCGGTGTGCGTGCCGTGAATCACCTGAACTGCCACTCGCCATCCGTTCGTCATCTACGCCACGCTACAGCCACGCACGCTCTCCACAGACGCACACGCTTACGAGAGCCGCGACACGAGCCGCACCGCTGCGGTGAACGTTGCGAGCGCGAAACCTTCCTCGCCCGATACGAAGGCGTCGGGCAGGAAGCTGCTCAGGATCGCCAGCTGCGAGAACACGTGCAGGCAAGTGGACGGCGACGACACGAGCACGAACGCCAGGATGGCGCGGAGCGCCTCCGCGTTGCTGCTCGGGAGACGCACGCACGCACGCACGACACACGCGGTGAGCCGAGACGAACGGGTTAGCGCGACTGCAGGCGGCGAGCACGGGACGTACATGTTGATCTCCTCCGGCCGCGGCTTGGCGGGCTGCTGCGCGTAGAAGCCCTTGATGGCGGCGTCGATGTCGCGGCAGATGAACACGAGCGCCTGCACCTTCACCCACGGCGAGCGGATGTTCACGAGGTTGTTCATCCGGTAGATCGACGCGCCGAACTGGTGCATCGCCTGCTGCCGGGACGCCTCCGGGGTGTTCGTGGCCGCCGCGTCACTGGCAGCAGTCGCTCCAGGTGCCCACGTGCCGTCGAGGCGGAAGATCGGTGCGATGCCGAAGTCTGCCGGCGGGTTCATGCGCTTCAGGCTCGCGATGTCCTCCATGACCGCGTCCTCCGTGCGGAACGCACCGACATAGAGTCCGTGCAGCGTCGGCTGCAGCAGCTCGAAGAGCACGGCGATGACGCAGCGGCGCACGTACTCCTTCTGGCTCGCGAGGAACGCGTACTTGAAGAGCAGGAGCTGCACGAGGATGGACGCGAACTGTAGCACGTCCGTGCTGATGAGCGGCAGCACCGCGGCGACCTGCTGCACCTGGTACTGCGCCACGAGGTGCTCGTAGCACGCGAGGAAGACGCCGCGGAAGTCACGCAGCAGACGCCCGAGCGAGTGGTGCATGCTCTTGGCCATGCTCTGGCCGTGGCGCGTCGGCACGCTCGAGATGAGGATCGCCGAGAGGTGGCTCTCGATGCACTGCTGCGTCTCGCGCTCGGCCTTGCAGTACTTCATCTGCTGCGCGAATCTCTCGTCCGCCGCCCGCGCGAGGTAGTCGCTCTCCTCCGGCGGCAGGTCCTGCAGGATCTGGGTCCACAGCGCCGCGGTGGGCGGCGGCAGCTGCAGCTCCTTGAGGCTCGCGTCGACCACGGCGTCCAATTTGGCGACCATCTGCGTCATCGCGTCGGCGGTCGGGTCCCACGCCGGTGGCGGTGGCTGCGCGCTCGGCGCGCCGATGCGCTCGACGATCTGCTGCTGCCGCAGCCGCGTCATCGCTGCCAACGCCGCCTGCCGACGCTGCCGCTGCTCCTCCAGCTCGGCGTCTGCGCGGCCGTCACTGCTGCCGCGCAGTCCCAGCGAGGACGCGAGCGACGCCGCAAGTGCCGACGCCGACAGCGACGAAGACAACGACGAGGATGCTGCCGACGAGGAAGGCGGGAAGCGCTCACGTGCTTGCTGCTGCACCGCTTGACGCTGCTCGACTGCGGCGCGCAGCATCTGCTGTTGCTGCGAAGGCGCCGGCGGTTGTTGTTGCTGAGGCGCGTGGTGCGCGTGGTGCGGCGACGGTGGCGCCGCAGAGACGCTCATGGCGGAGAAGCGGTTTGAGAGGCGCGCGTCCTGCTGTGTTGGTGGGTTGCTGCTCTGACTGCTGGCGCTGCCGCTGCTGCTGCGACGCATCGCGTACTGCGGCTGCGGCGGGAGGTACGCGCGCTCGTTGCTCTCGAGGTCCATGAGCTCCGCTTCGAGGTCGTCGTCCGCCATGGTGCTGTTGCTCTTCTCGCGACAGATGCAGAATGATTGACGCTCAACGCAACTTTCCAGACAAAATGCGATTCTAGGTGCACGGTATCTCTCGATGCGTCTGATGTCGTCGTGGATGCGGTGGTCGTGAGGGCCCTGCAGAGCGCCAGGCACCGAGCACAGTGGTCAGGATGAGATCGCCACCTCTTGTAGCCGACTGGCGCTGACATGTCAGCACAAACCGAACTCCAAGCAGAAGCCCAAGCCGAAGCGGAGTGCGTCCGAAGACAAGAGCGAGGCAACGGGATGGCCAAGCTCGTCTACGAGCAGTACGACGACGAGTTCCCGATCGTGGACGGCTCCACGACGCAGACGAGTATCGACGACGTCTACTGCCTCTCGTTCGTCATATGCTACAACTTGTTTCCTACCGGTGCTAGCGCTACTGCACCGAGAACCCTGTGACGTCCAGCTCGAGCAGAAGCGCGAGCGCGCTCTCGACCTCCTGCTCGCTCTTGTAGAGCGGCAGGTCGAGGCGGTTGAAGCACGTGTAGGCGCGCAGGAAGGTGCACTCGGTCTTCGGGAAGCAGTAGAGCGTGAACGGGCAGAGGCGTCCGTCGCTCGCTGTGAGCGCCTTGAAGCCCAGGATCGGCACGCGCGCCGAGCCGGTCGCGAACTGCAGCACGCGGCTCTGCTGCACCGGCGAGAGCGCGCGCACTGCGCGCCAGAACCACGCGGTGAGGCGGACGACCGCGCGCGTCTGCTTGCCGGCGACCACCGTGTGCGCCTCCCAGTCGTCCACGTCGATCGTCGGCGAGCCGCAGAGAAGCAGGCGCAGCTCCTGGTAGTCGAACGGCGCGAGCAGGTGGACGGGCACGACGTCGTACACGCCGCGCACGAGCGCGCTCACCTCGTCCGCGACCGAGGTGGCGAGGTGCCACTGCACGAACAGCGCCACGTACTCCTTCTTGTTGCGCTCCGTGACCTTGACGTTGCGGCCGTTCGGCTTGAGGTCCACTGTCCCGAGCGCGCTGTGGTAGATGGAGAAGTCGAGCGCGTACGGGTCGCTGTCGTCGCCACCGCCTTCCGGGTCGCCGTCCGGGAGGGGCGTGTCCCACAGCAACTGCAGGCTGTGCGCGAGCTTGCGGTCGACCGCCTGCAGGTCCGCGAACGAGATCGGCGCGCCGAGGATGTGCTTGAACATCACGTCCGTGAGCGGCGCCGCGACCAGGTGGCCCTCGAGCAGCGCCTTGCCCAGCACCCGCCCGAACGCGCGCAGGTGCAGCAGGTGCGCCTCGGTCGTGATCGACGCGTTCTGGCTGATCGTGTACGCGAGCCCGTCGTCGCTCGTGTGCAGACACTGGAAGAGTCCCGTGGTGTCCTGGAGGAAGGCGGCGACAGCGAGCCCGAACCACTCGCGCACAATGCCGCCGGCGTCGACGCCAGGCTCGTTCGTGAACTGCACGCGCAGCGGTCGGTGCAGCTGCTTCCGGGAGACGCCCATGAGTCCGTGCACGCTCGACGAGAGGAGGTCGTCGCGCGCCACGAGGAGCGTCGTGTCGCTCGTGAGTCCCGGTGAGTCCCAGCGCACGTTGAGCAGCGCCGACGTCTCCTGCATGAACCACCGGTGCTTCTCCGGGAACGACATGGCGCGCACGGACTCGACGGCGTGCTCCCCCACGCCGCAGGACATGCTGCTCGGGTCGCAATTCTGCGCCTCCAGCGCGGCGTACACGCGCGCGTTCTCCGCCGGCTCGACGCGCAGCACTCCATGCGGATGCTGGTACCGCGTCGTCGGTGAGCTGCTCTTGCGGCTGCTTGGCATCGACAGGCGGCTCACGAACGCTGTGGCTTGCGCGATCGGCTCGACGCTCTTCGGCGACGCCGGGATCTGGAAGAGAGACGAGAAGGACGAGTGCGAGCTGGTGCTCAGCTCGCCGAGCAACATCCCCTGGTCGTAGCTCCTGCTGGCAGCGCTATCGCTCATGGACATCGAAGCTGCTGCTGCGGCGGCGGCGGCGGCGAGCAGCTCGACGTTCCGAGACCAGACGATGTGGTTGTCTCCGTCCACTCGCGTCCGCCATTCACGCCTTCGTATCCGCGAGCTCGAGAAGCTCTCGTGCTGGTGCTGCTGGTGGTCAGAACTCGGTCGGTGCGCGGTGTTCGTGAACGCGCCAGTTGGCAGTGACGCGAACGAGGACGCCGCTGACAATCGTGGCGACGGCGATCCAGGCGGTGATCCAGGCGGTGACCCAGGCGGTGACCCAGGCGGTGACCCAGGCGGTGACGAGATCGTGTAGCCGGAGTTGTTGGTGGACGGCGACTCGGGCAGCGGCTCGAGCGGCGCGTGCACGAGGAAGCTCGGGATGAAGTAGGAAGACGACGTGGACTCCGGCTCTGACGACGACGACGACGACGTAGGTGGTGTCGGCACATTCGCGGCCATCGCTGCTGCGAGCGCGGACGACGCTGACGAGGAGGAAGAAGACGAGCAGAACGAGAGCCCGGTGGTCGCGGTGATGGACGCGGAGGAGATCGCGAGCAGCGACGCCGGTCGCACGGCCGAAGGCTTGCGCGCCGCCTCTTTCTCGCGCTTGTCGTTGCCGCAGAGCGCGCACTGGAGCTTCATCTCGTAGTTGGCGAAGTCGCAGTACCAGCAGATCCAGAGGCGCAGCAGCTCGTCGTCGTTGAGCAGGTCCTCGCGGAAGCAGCTGCCGCCGCGCGAGTACGAGCGCGGGCTTGACGCCAGCATGGCGAACGAGTCGTCGTGCTCAGTCGCACAGCACGCGTAGCGGCGACAGAGCGCGTGCACGCTGCAGCAGACGCCGAGGCAGAGCAGCAGCAGGAAGACGACGAAGAGCATCGTGACCTGCAGGTTCATGGTCACCGAGCTGCCCGGGGAGCTCGAACCTGGCGCGAAAGTCATCGGCGTGCTGTTCGCTGGCGGCGGCGAGAGTTCCCCGCTCTCCTCTGCGCCATGTCTGATGGTGCTGCTGTTGTTGTCTGCGAGTCGCAGGTTCGCCAGCGCCTCCGTGTGGCTCGCGACTAGCGCGACGCTCATCAGCGTGAGCGCGCGTCTGCAGGTTGTTGCGCCGACCAGCGCCAGCCGCGGCTTCATCGTGTCTCGCAGACGAACGTGCGGCGCTCAGGCAGCCGCGAAGTGCTCGGCTGGACGCGTCGTCGTCGGGCAGCGCTGCTGCGAGCGCATGTGGTGTGTGGTGCTGCTTGCTCTTCGTCGCGCGGCGTGTGCGATCCTTCCATGGCTTACTTTAGTTTAGTGGCTCAGAAGATGTGCTAAGTGTTGCCGTCGATGACACATGCGCTGCTGTATCAAGCGAGTGGTTGAGAGGGATCAAGCGAGTGGCCAGAGCGAACAGACCGCATGGTCGGAAGGAAGGGTGGCCGAGACGGCGGCGGCGGCGGCGAGATCGCAAGCGAGAGAGGCGGCAGATCGACGAAGCGCTCGATGGATCGATCAGAAGCCCTTCCAGCCGTTCGTGGTGGCGACAGCGAAGCGCGCGTGCCAGTCCTTGCAGCCGTACTCGTCCACACACGGGTTCCCGTAGACGCAGGAGCACGTCTCGAAGCCCCGGCCATCGCCGCCCTTCTCCTCTTGGAGCCGCCGATTGTGCTGCGCGATCTCCGGCTCCCACTTGGCGCGCGTCGCCTCCTGGTCCTGCCGCAGCTGGTCCGCGTCTTGCTCCACGACGACAAAGTACGACGTGTCGCGCTCGAGCTCGCGGTACACGCCTCGCGGGTCTTCTGGCAAGAGACTGTCGAAGACACCGGCGCTCTCGCGCGCAAAACGCTCGGCGTTCGGGTGTCGCGACAACCGGATCCGGCACTCGGGCATGACGAACGAGAGGCAGTAGACGTCGTCGATACTCGTCTGCGTCGTGGAGCCGTCCACGATCGGGAACTCGTCGTCGTACTGCTCGTAGACGAGCTTGGCCATCCCGTTGCCTCGCTCTTGTCTTCGGACGCGCTCCGCTTCGGCTTGGGCTTCAACTTGGGCTTCAGCTTCAGCACGGGCTTCCGCTTCGGCCTCGGCTTCGGCTCGGGTTTCAGTCTGTGTCGCAGAGGCGGCTTCTGCTGCCGTGTCGGCGTCGGACGACTCAGCAGTAAGAGGCGGCGATCTCACCCTGTCCGCTGCTCCTGCTTTCGGTACTTGGCAAGCGGACGAGCTTGCATCCACGGGATACAGCACCGAGGTGTCGAGCATGGGTTCTGTCGCATCCGCTGTGCTGTCTGGAGCTCGTGTTGGCGTCTCGATGGGCGGAACGACCACCGCCTTCACTGGCGAACTGTTCTTGCCTTGAGTAGCTGGTACTCTCTTGCCCGACGCGATGGTCGCCGGCGTCGGCTTCACTGGAGGCCCCAGTGTTTGCTATAGCAGCGCGCAAGCGAGGCTGTCAGTGACGTAGCTTCATGCAGCACCTATCTGCAGGATTCCAGAAGTGAGTGGTGCCAACATACTTTCTTAGCGGGCGACGGCGGCGAGATCGACGGCAGTTTGACTGCCTCTCTCTCGTTGCTGCCTCCACCTTGCTTCTCCTATATGGCGCGCACAGTGAGTCTCCGCGCAGCAGTAGCCAGAGCCACCAGCCCCACTCAGCGTTACGTGGCGCACCACGGACTTGGGCTTCAAGGGCGAAGGTAGTGGTGGGGAGGGCTTCGCACTTGGCTGCGCAGTCGCGCCACCAGCGCCAGCGAACGTTCATCCGGGCCCAGCGCCATGTCCTCTCGCGAGTCAGCAACGACGCACCTTCTTGGAGGACGCGGCGCGTGTGATGGTGGCTCGCGCGCTCGATGTCTTTGCGCTCATTCTTCAAGTCGAGCCGTTGTTCTGATTTAGCCCACCATTCTGATTTACTTGTCTACATTGTATTTTAATTGAACATATCTACTCAATCCATATTTTTGTAAAATATTATGACTAAAGTACTAGTTGTGACTTACTATACGGATATGTTTGTAATTGTGGTCGATGCCACGCACTTTCGTCACGTTTCAGTTCCTTGTTTACTTCACTATCTCGTCAACACAATCTGACTCTGTCGCTTCGCATGCTGCCGCCTTCAGTCCGCAACAAGCTCCGCGACCAGCTCTGCTCCGCGCGCGCACGCGAGCTCCTCTCTCTCTCTCTCTCCCTCTCTGCAATGTCCGCCCGCGACTTCGAGGCGGCGCAGGCGGAGGCCATGGAGCTGCTGCTGCAGCAGTGCGTCGACAACAGCGGCGCCACCTCCACCTCCATCAACCTCCAACGTGCGTCGTCACGAGTCCGACTCTTGCGCAATCGAGTCTTTCTAACCTACGTATGGATGTGTATGTGTGGCCTCACTTGCGGCGCGACAGCCACTGTGCCGCGCGGCAGCACCGCGTCGCTCATGGACTCACTGGCGCGCAGCTGCGAGGACGCAGGCGCCGCCGTGGCGGACATGAGCTACTCGGACGTGGCTGCGAGCCTCGCGCACGCGGTGACCGCCACGCGCGAGAGCCTGCGCCACGTGCGCGAGAACGTCGGCGGCATCCTCGACGACCCGGAGAAGATGCGGCGCCTGTGCCAGAACCTGCAGTCCGCCGACCACCCGATGCTGCTCGACGTGCAAGGCGACGAGACACCGTCATCCCCGCCACAGTCGGCGGAGCTCGCGCTGGCGCCGCCGCCAAACGAGGAGAACGTACGCAACATGATGGCGTTCGCGGAGAACATGTGCGGCGTGCTGGACGACGCACTCGGCACGATCACCGACGACGAGCTGGCGCTGACGGCGCAGCTCTCGCTCGGCATCGCGCAGAAGGTGCTGGAAGCCGGCCAAGCGCTCTTCGTCTCTCTCGGCGACGACGAGCGCGAGAAGCTGCGCGAGGACCAGGCGGCTCGCATCACAGTCGAAGAGCTCCCAGACGACGACGGTGGTGCCGAGGGGGAGGAAGACGAAGCGACGAAAGCGGCTCGTCGCAGAACCATGCGGCGCGCTCGCTCGAAGCACCAGCGCCGTCTCAAGCATACGGCGGCGCTGCGCACGTACTTGGTGGACCTGATGACGCGCACGCGCGCGCAGGCGACCGAGCACCCGTACATGGCGGGAGCTCTGACGGCAGTCAGCTTGCCGTTCGTGGGCTTCGCGGTGCGTGCCATTGCGGTGCCTGCTAGTTCCTACGTCTTCGCTCCTTCTGATGACCAACTTGCGTGTATGCGAGTCCAGGTTCCGATCGCTAGCATCGTCGGCGTGGCGCTCATGATCGAGAAGCACTACCCGGAGCACGCGTCGGTGACCGTCGAGATGTTCTCCAACTTTGTGCAGATGACGCGGCTGTGGATCCTGCTCCTGAAGATCAGCGCACGGCAGCTCGGCGTGGTCGCGCGCGAGTGCTTCAAGTCGTGGCTCGAGTATGCCTCGACGCACGGGTTCGTCGCCACAGGCGTGGAGCTGGCGTCAGCGTCGCTGAGTGTCGGGTCGCTCTGCGTCTCCCGCGTGTACCACAGCGCGATCTCGTACGCGCGTGCTACATGAGCTTTGACATCCCGTCCATCTCGGCAGCAGCAACATCGGTGCTGGCGAGTACCTGTCGTCTCCCACACGTGATCATGTGCACGTCTCGAGGGAGATCAGCTCTCTCGTGTGTACTAGCTCCAAGTTCTCCATCGAAATGCCAGTAAGTTATGAGCGTCTTCGGCACGCACTGTAGATGACGGGACCGATGACTTCGATGAACTCGACGAGCAGCACGAACTCAGTCGTGTGCAGGAGAGCTGCCGTCTTTTGCACAAGTGGAGTCGCTCGGTGTCGCTGAAGACAGAGAGTCTGCTGTGATTCACCGCCAGTTGCTCGTCGCTCACAGCGATGGCAGTCGGGCTACCTGGCGCTGTCGTCGTGGGTTGCGCTTCGACTGGAGGAACAACGCTCGAGTCGTCGCTGGGCGGGAAGATGTGCACACTCTGTGCAGTGGGCTGCTCACGAAGGGAGTTCGCTCTCCATGATCTTTGCAAAGCCTGGGAACACAGGTGAAGATACAAAATCAGCTCGGACTCGACTGAGAATCCACTACTTGACTTCCGCTCGCGAGCAGCGAGGAGCATGCCTGGAGGCCACGGAGTTCACTTTGCTGGGTTCCAAGCTGATTCACCACCACACGCGATATACTTCAGGGCGATCCAGCTCGATATCTGCTTGCCCACTCGGATCGCGAGCTCGGATCGCCGCTGCTCACTCTGCAATTCGCCGCCCTCTGCCGATCGAGCTCGACGCCCCACCACAACCACCAGGATGCAAGCCCCCACCATCTTTACCGTATGCGTGATCGTCGCGAAGAGCGTCGCCGCGACCGCCGTCTTCGACGTCATCGAGTGGTCTCAGCGCCGCCTCGAAATCGTCTACCAGCTCGCCAAGTTCGCGAATGCGGATGCACGGCGATCTCTCGTTCACCCGGTGGAGCTCCAGCCGCGCACGCAGCGGGGCGTCGCCACGATCACAGCTCCGCAACAACCTGTCGCGTCCCGAGCGAGCGTTCACCCCAAGACCTCAACGATGCCTGCCGCGCGCCAAACACTTCGCCAAGCTTCCTCGCCATCCGCGCTCGCCACCGCGTGAGACTGTTCTCCGCCGCCCGCGACTGCAACTTGTGACGAGCGCAAGACCTGCAACGACCAGTCTCACGAGCGCAGGACGTCAGCACTGTAACATATGCGAGTTCGTTGTCTATGATGTGCGTTCGCCTCGTCATCGCTGTTCCTCACCCCCTTGGACAAGAGCTTGGGGGCGATCAGAGCGCCGATCTTTGCATGCGTTAAATTGGTGCACACCTCGGGAGTCCTGCGCTTGACGAGCGCCAGTCACAACAGCTTCGCCGCGCAGCATGGGCGGGAGTCAAAGCAAGCTGCTGAAGAAGGAGCTCGCAGAGCTCAAGAGCGAGGCGGCGCGCACGAGGCTGAAGCACGAAGAGGAGATCGAGGGTGTCAAGCGCGCCAAGCGCGAGCTCGAGTTCAAACTTGGCGTCTTGCAGGAACTGGTGCGTACAAGTGCCTTAGTGCGCGCGAGCAAGATCACAGGGTCGCTACTGATTGCTAAGTGATCTCCATTCCCTTGCTTGCGTGCTAGACTGCGCAGGCGGAGCTCGCAGCGGAGAAGGCGAACCAACTGGCGTTCGAGAGTGAAGAGCGCGCGAAGGCGCTCAAGTGGGAGCTCGTGCGCAAGCTAACGGTGTCCACCACCGTGCTATCGACTTGCGCATTGCCGGCAGCAACTTCTCTGGCAGCCGCAGAGTCATCGTCGCCTAGAGTGGCGCTCAATTGGAAGCTGCGGGATGGCGTGACGGTCCGTAGGTCGAGCACCAGCACGCTGCCATCCAGCGACACAGTGGATCAAGCGAATGCAACGAGACTCGACAAACAGCGGCCACATGCTCAGAGCGAGCCGGTGGTGCCGCTGGGACAGGTTCAGCGGCGTCAGGATCCGAAAGCGAGCTCACTGCACCTCGAAGCGACATCGTCACGCAAGGACGCAAGTGACCCCAGCGCGAGAGCGAAGACTGCGAACAACAACAACACTGACGAGACGAAAGCAACCGAGTCGGCGGCTCCTGCCCGCCAGTTCGCCTCGCACTCGACATCCTCATCAGCATCGTCGTCGTCAGAGGACGAGAAGCCGAAGACCAAGTACCCTGCGCTTTCGCGAAATCAATCTGCTCGAGTGCCAGCCCCCCAAGCTGTCGACGAGAGCAAAGCGTCTTCCTCCGACCAGAGCGAGCCCGAAAGCGAGCTGCTCACGAGACGAGTGCGAGCCCACGAACGGAAGACAAAGTCGCGCGAGACGGACCGCGAAGCGAAGCGCGAGGAGAGCGAACGTGCCGACTCCTATCATGACATTAGCACGAGTCGAAGGTCGCGCGACGAAGAAGAGGTGCTTGCGTTCTCAAACGTCGAGGACGACTCCAGTTGAGCGCACGGCCCAGCAGACAAGATGCCGGCATGCAGACGCACCACACAAGATGGGTTCATGAGCGACGGGATCCGCTCGTGGCACGCAGGAGTTGATTCATATCGTGTCTATGAGAGATGATGAACAGGAAGGGAGAGTGTCCCGGTCTTCTAACAGTTCACGTCAAAGCACTGGCGGCAGCGGGGCTCGTACAGGTCGCTACCGCCGATCAGCTGCGCGTACGCGAACGAGTACGAGTTCAGGCCATGTGAGTACGAAAGCGACTGAAACGCAAGGTTCGAGCAAGTCCACTCACCTCGACGGATTTGTCCGCGACGATACGTCTCGTGAACGCCGCGTCGTGGCCGCACACGGTGCAGACTGCGTTCAGCTTGATCACGTTCTCCGCCGCAGGAATGAGTTCGCACACGGACCCGAAAGGCTGCAGCGATAGCAAACGGAGCGACGAACACGTCGGCGTCAGTGACACCGGAGGGTTCTAAGCAGCCAGCTTCAAGATGTCACACGCGAAGTCCCACCTTGCGCTCGAAGGTGCCGTCCAAAGCGGCGACGATGACCACTTTGCCGTCATTCGCGGCATCGAGGCAGAACTCCACCAGCTGCCCCAGAGCACAAGGAGCGCCACTCAGCATCTCACGTCCTCGCACACCTCACGTCACGCAGAGCAGCGAGCGAGCGAGCACACAAGCACATACGTCCGGGAAGAACTGTCCCTCGTCGATGCCGATCACGTCCGCGTTCGCGAGGTACGGCCGCACCTCCTCCAGCCGCGTCACGGGCTTCGCTTCGAAGAGCATCCGGTCGTGAGTCGAGAGCTTCCTGTAGTAGGAATGCGATGCCGCGTATGTACACACACACACACACACACATTAGAGCCCGTGGGTGTGGCATCTGCAAGCGCGCGCTTCTGCAGCTCCCAAGCACGCACTCGTCCGAGTAGCGCATGTCGTTCTTGTATTTCACGACGAGGCACTGGAGCTTGGCGTGCGCGAAGCGGCGCACACGGCGGATGAGCTCCGTGCTCTTGCCGCTGAACATGGGGCCGACGATGAGCTGGAGCTCGCCGGGCACTGCGCGCATGGCTGGGAGGAGAGTTTTCTCGAGCGGGTGCGCGTGTGCGAGGACGAGGGTGCTTAGGGCGGAGTCACGTGTCGACGAAGCCTGTCAAACGGCGAGTGGCTTCGTGATGCACGTCCCGCCAACAAATGTGTGACGTGTGCGAGTCTTTTTCAAACGTCGTTTTTCACAACTTGAGATCAGGACTACAGGACGATGTCGAGTGGGCCACGCGCGATTAGGCAAATTCGAGGCAATTAGCGTGGCACCATCCATAAAGCGTACGCAAAACGCTGCTTCAGGGTGCTCGAAACCTAAAGTGACTTGAGCCACTAAACCGCAAAACCAAGCGCTCCAAGATGGCTGGCGAGCGCGCGAGCTTCTGCGTTGTCTACGTGCCCGCGGACGAGGCGCGCGCGCCGGAGGAGTGGCAGGTGGCGCTGCCCGCGGACAAGGAGGCGCAGCTGGGCTGCCTGACCGAGCGCCTGCGCGCGCACTTCAAGCAGAGCAGCGGCAGCAATGGCAGCGGCAGCCACTCCGAGGCGCGGCAGCAGGAGATCTTCAAGCAGCAGCTGCTGAGCCAACTGCCGGCCGGCGCGAGCCTCTCGGAGGACATGCTGCAGATGATGCTCGGCATGGACAGCCTCGTGGACTCGTTCCCGCTCGTCGTCAACACGCCCGCCGAGCGCCACATCGGCGTCAACATGTACGTGGACGACAAGGGCACGGCCAAGGGACTGCCGACGAACCGCCGCGCGTCCGCGCTCGCGCAGGCGTGCGGTCGCATGATCGAGGTGCGCGGCGACGCCTTCATCGCGCGCGTCTTCGACAACGGTGCGTTTACGCGCTGTATGGTCTCTCGCTCTCCATGTGTGGTCATTTGGCTGTGTGGCTAGTGGTTGGCGGTGTGGTGTGCACGAATGGTATGCGCGCGATACTGCGGGTGGTGACTGGACTGACGCTGGTGCTGGTGACGATGCTTGCTCGCCTGCATGGACGTAGACGACGACTTTGAGCGTCTGGACTTCCGCCTGAGCGAGGTCACGATGGACGCCGACTGGATCCGAACGGGCAAGCGACAGAGCGACGCGAGTGGAGCAGGCGCGTCACTGTCGTCGGTGGCGGCTCCCTCGACGCGGTTGCTGCCTCCCGCGCCGACTGCAGTGCACGTGTGCGGCGCCGCTATGTGCTCGGCGAGCGCATCGCTTCGCTGCTCGCGCTGCAAGGCGCAGCACTACTGCAGCGCCAAGTGCCAGAAGGCGGACTGGAAGACGCACAAGCTCTCGTGTACGAAGGCTTGACCAAGCGAATGCACATTTGTGAGCACACAGTGCGTTGCGAGTATGGCGCGAGTATGGTGCGCGGAGGGCGTCAAGCGTGTGGAGCTTGTGCGCTCGTGCGGTGTGGCATGTTTGTGGAGCTCCAGCGTTTTAGCACGAGGCAAGTCGAATTTGACAGCGATTTGCGCTATATCGCAGCTAAATAGCTACAATTTGAAGTAAAGGTGCATTGAAATAGTCTATTTGTAGATAAATAGACCATTTCGCCGCATCTTTAGCGTAATTCAGCAGTAAATCAGGCTGACCAAGCTCGAATTTGCCACATCAAAAATCAGTCCAGTTTGGTGATGTGTCGTGACGTTTGTTCTTTTCACTTTTCCTTTCAAACAGGTTGTTGCTGATGCTTTAAATTACGCTTATCGGCAAAGTAGAGTCACTCTCTGTTGTTTCTTGACTAGCGTATGTCATATACCCCCATCACCGATGGATCCCTTCGCGTGGTGATGTACTCGAAGTCACTCGCGTTCTTGCGGCGACCCGCTCGACGACCGACCGACCGATCGATCGACCCCGCGCGTGGGCGTGCTGCGCGCGCCACTCGCGCTCTGGCGGCGCTGGTGCAGCTTGAGCCGCTCCGCTCTCCCTCCCCCGCTCCGCTCTCCCTCCCCCGCCACGCTCTCCCTCCCTCTCCACTGCCACTGCCATGAAGGGCGTGCCGCGCAGCCCCGTGACGCTGCTGGGCGACGACGCCGTCGATGTCCTCCAGCGCCGCCCTCCGACGGCAGCAACAGCGAGCGCTTCGGCAATACCAGCAGCCGACGCCGAGTTGGAGGCCGCCGGCGCCACCTCCGCGCCGTACACTGAGACGCGTAGCCCGCGCCTCGGGTGGCTGCCGCGCTTCCGCGAGTCGTCGTCATCGGCGACGGCGGCAGCAGCAGCGAGCCCCCCACGACGATCGAGCAGCCGCCTCCAGGGACTCGCGGCGCCAGCGCGAGCACCAGCGCAGGCGAACCCGTTCTCAGCGCCGTCGTCGTCGGGCAGTTCATCCTCGCCAGGGACTGGCGCGCTGCGGCCCGGCGGCCCAGTCAACCTCTGGTCGCGCGAGAACTTCGGGCTGCTCGTCAACTACTATGTGGTCGGCATCTTCAACGGCATCCTCCCAGGGCTCGTGTACCCGTTCTTCAAGATCTACCTGGGGCTTGAGGGCTATCAGTCGAACGCCACGGACACGCTGCTCATGTTCGCCTGGTACTTCAAGTTCGTCTTCGGCATCATCTCGGACTGCCTGCCGGTGTGGGGCTACCGGCGCAAGCCGTACATCATCGGCGGCTGGTGCTGCGTATCCGCGATCATGACGATCATGGCGCTGAGTCCCATCGTGGAGCCGCACCAGCTCTACAAGGGCGGGCCGGTCGTGAACGCGGACTCCGCCGGCGACAGCCCCAAGTACGTCATCCCACTCATGATCGTCACGATCGGGTACCTCTTCGCGGACGTCTCGTGCGACGGGCTCATGGTCGAGTTCGCGCAGCGCGAGTTCGAGCACATGCGTGGCCGCGCACAGCTCACGGTCTACGGCGTGCGGTTCCTCGGTGAGCTCTCGGGCACGCTGCTCGTGGCTCTCGGGCTCAACAGCCCGCTCTTCAACGGCCGCTTCAAGTTCGCGCTGCGCGTGAACGACGTGTTCTGGATCATGGCGTGCGCGGCGCTCATCGCGGTCGTCGCCACGGTGTTCAACCTCAAGGACCACAAGGTCGAGAAGGGCCAGTCGCTCAAACTCCAGCTGCGCACGTTCTGGACGATCATGCAGCACCGCGCGACGTGGCAGATCGTGCTCTACGGCTTCCTGCAGAAGTTCTGCTTCGCGTACGACGTGTCGGCGGCCAACTCGATCAACCAGCACTGGCTGCACGCGGACCCGTTCACGAAGAACCTCTTTCGGAGCGCCACGACGGGAGTCTACGCTGCGGGTTCGTTCGTGACGCACCGGCTGCTGCTGAACGTGAGCTGGCGCGCGACAATGCTCCTCGCGATCTTCTCGGGCGTCGCGGTCGGGCTGCCGAGCGTGCTCGTGACCGTCTTCGACATGTATCGGAACCTGTACTTCTATTTGGCCAAGGACCAGGTCGTGAGCTTCTTTGACTGCCTCGCGATGATGGTGCGCATCCTCGTGATCGTCGAGATCGCCGAGCCGGGCTTCGAGAGCAGCACGTACGGCCTCGTGACGACAGTGTACAATCTCGCCGGTCCGAGCTCCATCGCGATCTCCAACTACATCGGCTCTGCGTTCGACGTCTACGACGCTGACATCATCATGGACACGCACCGCGTGCGCTGGCAGGTCGCTGCGTGCTACTTCATCATGTACGGTGTGCGCATCCTGCTGAACCTCGCGGTGCTGCCGCTGCTGCCGAAGCAGAAGCCTGCTGCGCGCGCGCTCAAGCTGCACGGCGGCTCGCAGCGGCGCGTCGCGGGAGTGCTCTTCGGGTTCTTCGCGCTCGTGTTCGTGCTGGCGATCACGATCAATCTCATGTCGATCTTCGAGGAGACAGCGTGCCTCAAGCTGGTCGGCGGGGAGGGCTGCGGTTCATGAGAGCGCTCGACAAGGCTTCGAGCGAGTAGGAAGAGTGTAGCGTAGCTGTTGGAGTGACTATGGAACGTGTAAAGTGTTTGCCTTGACTCGTCGTTCGTGTTCGTTCGCTTTCCGCGGAGCTTCATGAGTTCTGGTAGCGGCGGTCGTGTTTCCGACTGCCTTGCCGAGGTCTGCCGAGGTCGTATCCACTGTGTTACCCTCTGCCTTGATCACGCGGTGCTGAATCGGAAGCGCACAGTACCGCACAGCGCCGACCCGAGACAGGTCTGGACCGTATCGCAGCGCAGCTTGATCGAGTATCTCGAGTTCCTCTCGAACGGCACTGTTGGTGTGAACGCCAACTGTCCATCCTGCGCCGAGAACGACACGGCGCCGAACACGGTCGCGTTCTCGCGCGTCAAGTTCGCCACTTTGAGCGCATGCTGTGTGTCAATGAGTGTCACGAGCGGGTCCAAGCTGATCGCGAAGTGTGACGGAACCCGAGTACACTTCTCCCCGTTCGCCGGTTCGACGGTGCGGATGTGTTTCTCGAGTGTGTCTTCGCTGCGCAGCGTCTCCAGCGCGTCTCGAGTAGACTGGGAGATCATCTCGGCAACGAACTCGGCCACAACAAGCTCGGTGACATCAACCACTGGGACGTGGCTGTCGTCGTCGTCAGTCCGAGACGGTGGGTTGGGTGGTGTCGAGATGAGATCGAGCGCCTGCACAAGTACGCGAGCGATCCCTGACCTGACTTGAAGCGATTCGCTCGCCTCGAATCGCCCAGCAAGTTGGAGCGTAAAGTGCAGCTGCACCCCGATCGCTGCGATACCGTCCAGGTCGCCGCCAAAGAGATGGCGCGCTTGCTGCGCAAGGAACTCCGTCAAATCCTCCGCGATATCTCTCGCCCCGCGAAGCGATGCGCCACCTTCACTCGAGAAGAGAAGCACGACTCGCTTCACAATGCTCTCCAAGTCGCTGCCGAACCACTCCCTCAACAGGAAACTGCAATTGCACAAGTGCGAAGAGCAAGAGGAAGTTAGCACGCGAAGAAGGACAATCAAGGCGCATGGACACTCACTGCCGCATCCAGCCCTTCGACGACAACTTGAGCACGACGACCGCCATCTCCTGGACTAGCTCATGGAGCTTCGTAGTGACTTTCGAGAAGAACTCGACGGGATAGCAGTCCAGCTCTGGCACTACACGCTCGACGACTCGCAGCTTGGAGGCCCATTGCGCCACCCAATGCTTCTGCACCCGCACCTTCATGCACCGCTTCTCTAAGCGACGCAGAGCTACCAAGAGCAGCGCGAGCTCTCGGTTCGATGCGCGATACCTTACCTTCCGCGCCTCGAGCGATCTCATAACTGCGTCGACACCATTGTTCGGGAACCCGAAGTGCGCTTCGAAGTGTTCGAACTTGCCAATGTCGTAGACAGTAGCGAGAAGCTGCTGTAGTCTGTTCTTCGACTCCAGCAACTCACCCGAGCAGTCTTGCGGTGACATCGCGTCATCCAGTCGAGGCGACGACAAGTTGTGAATCGATCGGATCTTGCGCACGAGTCCACTGCCAGAGTCTCTTGATTCTGGGATGTATCTGCCGTCCACCGCAAGAGGCTCAAGCAGCATTGGCTCGCTACTGACACCGTAGCTGTCCAAAGTGCATCGAGTGACCCGAAAGCATCCAGCGAACGTGCTGGTTGTGATGGCTGCGAACGGCTCAAACCCTGAGTGCACGACCTTGTACATCCCGTTGATAACCTCGGTCTTGGTCTTGTCGAACCACCACGTTTGATCGTACCGCTGCCAGAAGGTCTCGGAGAACTTGGCCATCTCGACAATGTAGAAGTACGGACTGAACTCGCGCTCACCCTCGTGGATCGGTTCGAAGCGGTTGTGGGAGACGTCGTCGGTGTCGTCGGCACTGAGTTTATCCACAACACTACCTTCATGTGTGCGCTCCGCATTCATCATCGAACCACGAAGCGATGGGGGACGCAGGTTGCTCACACCAGTCTTGCCTCTGTCGCCATCTTCCGACGCGAGAATCTTGCTGGAGTCGAACTCGAGAATCACCTGCGTAGGTGTCCGGAGCGCAAGTTGAGGCTTCGGTAGAGCGACTCGAGCGTCATTCGCGACTGGGATCAGGATGTTCCGCTTGGTCTCACTCAACGGACTGCCGGCCATCAGTGAAGCAGCATCCGATCGAGACTTGCAGAACAACGCGGCGAAGCTCTCTTTCTTGAGCATGTATGAGTTGGGTTTGCACACCATGACAGCGAGTTGGACCGTACAGAACAGTGGCAGGGACTCGTCTGGTATCGCTGCCGCCTCTGTGATCTCGTGAGGATGCAGCTCCACCATCGGCGCGATACAGTGATGCCACTGACCAATTGTGTCATGATTCTTCGAGCTCGCAGTGGTCGGTGGTAACGCCTCCCACTGGATCGCGACTCGAGTCTTTCCGTCGACCTCGATGCACAGCATGTTTCCATGGCGGATCTCAACCTCGAACTTGTCGATTGCCCAAGATCTCAAGTCAGACGAAGGTGGTTGGGTCGTTTCCAGGTGCTGCCGAAGCTCAGCCATTGCCGCGCGTGTTGCGTCTGGACGGCATCGTGATATCCAGAGTGACGCGACAGCCATCTTGTGATACGATGCCGATGCAATGAGCTTCGGACGGACGAAGAAGAGAGTCGCCTACACGTTCGATCAGCAGCCACGCTCGTTAGAACAACATGCCATCGACTCGTCGAGTCTCACCGGGAGCAAACTCACCGCTTCGAGTGGGCTGCTTGTTCCGAGACTGTCTGGCAGACATCGGGAGATCGCAGCAAAGACACCGAACGAACTGATCTCCACTGTCGCCTGGCCGAATGTGTTGCTCGATTCCTGTGAGTACTCGCAAAGGTCTTTGCACACGCCAGTGACAGTGTCCACTCTCACGATAGCAAGTCGAGTGAACGGGTCGCTTGTGCTCCGGCAATGTGGGATTGAGAGCGTCACGGGACGAAGGAAAGTCGGTACCGTGTGCGGCAGAATCTCGATGATGCAGCTCACGAGCGCCTCGGTGCGCCGCAGATGAAGTATGAGTGGCTTCTCTGTGACGACGGAGCGAACGGCAACCTGGAGCCCCTGCGTGTCAGAGACATCTTGGCCGTGACGATCGAGGCACTTGAAACAGCGCGGAGGAAACAGCAGACGAACGCCAGTGTCGTGGTGCTGCAGCATCGCTCCAGTACTCGCGCGTACTGTGTGCACCACATCGTCTTGGAGCGTCTCGGGGGAGATCTGGTACTTTAGGGTCGGATCGACCTCGAGGTGGGCGTCAGCTACCTCCACTTTCATCACACCAGTCGATATAGTCCCCTTCCAGTTGCTGATCGTGCAGTGGTAGCTACCGGCATTGTGTGGCTGGATGCTCTGTGATATGAACAGGAACGGCTGCGTCGCGGACTCGATCAGAACTCCGTCGAAGAACCACTGAAAGCTTAGCGGCTCCCCCTTCGCAACGATCGAGACTTGCGCGAACGAGTCGATGGTTGCAGTGTAGACCGGTGGGAGATCCCTCTGGATCACTGGTGCGCCTGCAACGCGTATGCGGGCAGGAAGCGAGATGCGAGGCGTGACGTCGATGCAGTAACGCGCAAGACCCAAGCTGTCGCACCGTAGTATCCCCACTTGTCGACGAATCCGCGCCATATCTCTTGGATCGCAGTCACAGCAGTCTTGACACCGAGTTCTCGTCGAGTGAGGACGTCACGGCAGCGAGCGAGCGGGAACTCGGGGACACCGGCAAAGTGATCCTGGAGCATTCGCTCGCAGTGCTGCACACAGCACAACCAGCATCTCATAGATTAGCGCTGCGTAACAGTATACCGCCTCATACCCACAGCGTACTCGTCTCGCGCTCTCGTCAAGCCCGTCATGCAAAAGCTGCGCAGAGACTCCAAGACAAGCTCGTGCTACCGCGACTGCCATCCAGATCGTCATTTCGTCCGGACACTTGTACTCGACCGCATGCATGAGCACGCTCAGACCCTACCATGACGCCACAGTCAGAGTGTGCCGTCGGTCGCCTCGAGGCAGTGCCTTCTCCAAGTCAATGCAGTACAACCAACCTCCACGTCCTTCTCCAGCACGGCGGGGAGCGATCTCCCCACGAGCCACGAGAGCTTCTCGAGCCCCCACTGCTGCTCGAGCGCGTAGAAGAGTGGCGGGCGGCGCTGCTCACGTCGGAAGCGAGACACAATAGCCAACGCGCGCACACACAGCGTCAGCAAGACAGCAAGACAGCAACTGGCATCATACATCCAACATCCAGCAGCCTCACGAGGGCTGAGGAACACATACACAGGCGTCCTGCAGCTCGGCAGCCTCTGGGAAGATCGCGCAGACAAACATCACGATCTCGAACGGCGCGTCGCTCGTGTCGGCTCCGCTGTGGTTCAGCGCCGCCACCGCCGCATGCAGCACGAGCTCTTGCTGACGGTCGTGTGAGTTATGTTCGTGTGGGAGTGATAAGCCTGGTGGCAAGCTGGCAGTGTGGACGCACCTCGAAGAAGTGCACTTCGCGCCACTCACGCGCCGTCGCCACGCAGAAACGGTGCTTGCGTCGCAGCGCAACACAGCGCCAAGCGCGCACGCACGCAAACAAGCGCGCGTCACGGCGGGCCGTCAGCGTCTCACAGAGAAGTCTGCGCCATCGCGCGACCTCCATGTTGAACCGAAGCCAAGCAGCGGTGCTATTGTATCACGGTGTTGAGTTACTTCACCCCCTCTAGCAATATATACAGGAGTTTAGCTATGTATACAGGTTCTTGATTTGGAGATTCTTTCAAATAGAAAATGTATCAGAATTGTGTCTCCAGACAAGGTGTGCACAGCGTATACAAAGTTGGATTCGCTTTTCCTATACAACTCCTGTTTGAAAGTGCCTCCAAACTGCGAACCCGGGTTATCACAGCGAGCGTGAAGTAATAGAGTAGATCAGATTCCGGATAACTATTTATCTGATGCGGAAGAAGAAGTAACAACTGTAGCGATGGTGACGATGGCAACGATGACCTCGCCCTCGAGCGCGCTCACGGGGGCGGTGCCGACCCCTGCTTCTGCTTCTGCTTCTGCTTCTGCTTCTGCCACCGCCAACATGGACGCGCCGGAGGCGTCCTCTCTGTCGCAGAGGTGCGCACACGCTCGCTCTACATGCTGTGGGTGGGGCCGCGCGCTCACTCTGTCCCTCGTTCCCCGCGCCAGCGACGCGGTGGGCAGTGAGTTCGCGGAGCTCTTCGCGTCGCGAGTCGCGCGGAAGCTGCACGAGAGCGCAACGCTGCGCGAGTCGCTGGTGCGTTTCGACCCTCTCGCTCTCTCTCCTTGATCATGGACAGCAGCGTGGGTTGGAAGGCCAACACACCACTCGACAACCACAGGAGAAGCTCGTGGCGCTGCAGCGCGAGTACGTGGCCAAGCAGGTGCAGCAGAACGTGCTCGACAAGCTCATCCGCCTCGAGGCGCACGACGAGTTGCTGGCCGCGGCCGCGGAGCCTGCGGAGGCGCTCGGCGCGCTGCGCGGCAGCAAGCTGGAGCTGCAGAAGGCGATCCAGGAGCGCGCCAAGTGGGTGCTGCGCATCGAGCAGGCAGCGCGCGAGACCGAGCAGGAGAAACGCAACGTGGTGGAGAGCACGTACGATCGGCCGGCGTTCGAGGACGAGCTCGAGCGCCTCACGCGCGAGTGGAAGGAGCTGCAGCGCCGCAACGCGCAGCGCAAGGCGGCCATCCAGATGGCCACGGGGCTCATGATCAACGACGAGGAGGACTGCGGCCGCGTGCTTGACCAGCAGACGCAGGGCATCCAGGAGCTCCACCAGAAGCAGAAGCGGCTCGAGGTGCGCGCGTTTGTCAGGAGGGGAGCAGCTGCTGGGCGGCGGTGGTGGTTGCGAGCAGTGTCGTGACGGTGGATGCGCTTGCTCCTCTCTCTCTCTGCAGGACAAGAAGATCGACGTGACGACACACGTGAAGCAGACGCAGGAGAAGATCACGGAGATCGTGAAGCGCAACGACATGCGCAGCAAGGATGTCGAAGCCAAGCAGCGGCAGGAGGACTTCTACTCACTCCAGCGCATGAAGCAGTGGTACGAGGACATGCTCCGGATCTCGTCGCAGCTCTCAGACGTCGCGATCAACCACATCTCGAACGAGTTCATGGAAGTCACGGTGCTCAAGACCCACGCGCTGCGCTTCTTCTACGACGCGGACTCGCTCCGCGTCCGCCACGTCGAGGTGCGTGCGTCGCTGGCCGCCGCACTCACACGCGGTGCTTCTCACGCTCGCGCCTCGCAGGTTCTGCAGCACGACGTCGACGCCGACGACCTCGTGGCCATCGTGCTGCGGGACAACGACCTCCAGTTCTTCCTGTGCGAGTTCCGGGATCGGATAAGCAGGTGAGCGTGACGCGCCGCTCGCCTCTGCTAGCGACTCGGTCTCCATCTCGAAGCCGCCGCCGCCGCATCATCAGCTGCAGGCGCCGCCCACCCACTCGTGCATACGCTCATCCTTACGCAAAACTGAACCGTGTCATTCGGACAACGTGGACCCACTGCAGACACGCCCACTAGTCGACGCGAGCCCCGGCGCGGCGGTCAGAGCTCGACCGCCGCGGCGACCTCGGCGGGTGAGAGGTCCGCCTTCTCGAGCCGCTTCCGCGCGAGCGCGCGCTCCACCTGGAGCTTGAGCTTCGCGGCTTGCACCTCGTACCGCAGCTTCTCGCACTCGAGTCTGTTGCGCTCCTCGTCCATGCGGAAGCGCTTGTGCTCGCGCTCTTCCCGCGCAGCTTCGAGCGCCGAGCCCGAAGAGCGCTCGTGGGGCTCCGGGTCGCTGGCTGCTGCCTGCCATTGCTCTGAGCTGGTGGACGCGGGTGGCGCCGCCGGTGCAGCTCGCTCCCGCGCGCCTCCGCCTGCTGTTGCTAGTGACGCTGCAGTCTCCGGTGGGAGCGTCACCCCGATTGGTGCGGACGGGGACTCGGGAGACGACATGACGGGGATCTGCACCGGAGCCACCGCCACGCTCGAGGTGTCGGAGCTCGCGGTGCCATCCGTGAGCGCGCCGCTGGATGTCGGCGGGGACGGAGATCTGCGCTTCTGCGGCGCGGGCGGCTGTCTCTCCGCCGCGCGGTCCGCCGACGCGGCCACCACAGGCGTCTCTGCCGCTGGCTCCGGTCGAAGCACGCTGTGTTCCGGCGCAGGGTCGTCCTTGCTTGTCATCGCCGCAGCTCCCCCCAGACTCGCGCTGCTGCTGGGCTCCGCCTCCACGGCGCTCCGGTGTTCGTCAGCGTCCTCGCTCGCGACAGCCGCCGACGGCTTCCCCGGACGTTCTCCAAGCGACCGGCGCACCCGCCCGCGCGCCGAGGCGACTGCCAGCGAGCGTGCCGCCACGCCCATAACCGGCTCGAGCGTGTGGAAGTAGCGGCAGAGGCGCAGCACGTGGGACTCGACCTCCTGCGCGCCGGCGGTGGTCGCAGCGGGCAGGCGGCCGCTGAAGCCGCTCTGCGCGAGCCACGCCATCGCGTTGTCGAACGAGCGCTCGAGCTCGCTGAGCTGCGTGCGGATGTTGGCGTTCTCGCGGTGCAGAATGCCGTGGCGCGCCATCTCGGCCTTGATCTGGGAGCAGAGCGCCTCGCGTGTCTCGCCGAACTGCGACTTGCCGTCGCGCCAGCGCTCGTAGTTGCCCGGCGCCGCGAGCCACGCGAGCAGCACGCCGATACTCGTCTTGCCGCCGCGCGTGGCGGCGTCCGAGTCCCAGAGGATGCGGTGGAACTTCTTCGGCTGGCCCTTGCGGTTCACTGTGGCGGAGGTGGTGGTGGCGGTGGCGGAAGGCGGACTGCTGCTGCCCGGCGCTAAGGGCGGCGGGGGCTCAGAGGACGAGGAGCTGCTCATGAATGATGGGAGAAATTCCGGTAGTGGGAGACTGACGAATGAAATGACATTCGAGACAGTGTTCGGATCGTACTGTCACTCTTGAGCTGAAGTTGCTGCTGCTCGTCGCCGCGTTCGTGTTGTGTGGTCCAAGTTATCACGCACGGGAACGAGCTAACGACACACATCACTACCGCCACCATCGTCATCTCACCACTACAGTAGTTTGGCTGCTTCGTCGACCCGACTCGCGTGGCGCTAGATAGGCTACGGTCAGTGCTGCTGCGCCAGCTCCTCGATACGGTTCGTCAGGTCCTCGACGGTGACCGGGTCTTTGTCGTCTAGGTGTCCGTCGTTGTTCAGCAGCTCGACCACCTTGGCCATCTGCACCTTCGGCAGGTCCAGGAAACTCTCGACCAGGTCGCCGTCGATGAAGTTCCGCGCCTCCGACATCGAGCGCCGGTTCTCGAATGTGCGCCACTCCTTGTGCGAGAAGCCGCCCACGCCCTTGATCACCTTGTTCAACGCGTTCTGGATCCGCGTCAGGAACGAGAACTGGTCCTTGCTGAGCGGGAGGATCACGCCGATCATGCCGCTCACCGTGCCGAACAGCATCGATTGGTTGGCGCCAACGCCGGACGCCGAGACTGCTGCCAACGCGCTCGCGTGCTGCTGCCCTGCGTCGACCACCATACTCGTCGAAGCTGCGGCGGAGGACGCCGACGAGTTCTGCATCACGAGCGAGCCGTAGCGAAACCGGTTCACGAACTCGCCCAGGTGGTACTCACCGACAGTCTCCAGCCGCCCTCGCTCTTCGTCCGACACCGCACCACTGTTGCGCTGCACGGTGAAGAGGTTGAAGTCGGTCTCACTGCCGATGTACGTGTCGTCGTCGGCGATCCCGATCGCGGTCATCCAGTTCGAGTTCAGATCCTTCGCGATCTCCTCGATGCTGCCGTCCAGCTGCTTGTAGCTCAGCAGCGAGATTGACTTCATGAGGTCACCCACGACGATGAAGTCGCCGCGCGATTCCATGTACAGCGCCAGTGTATGTCCGTAGTACCCGCACTCCGAGATCAACTCCTTCTCGTTGTCCACGTTCTCGCTCCACTTGTACAGCTGCACCTTGCTGTTCACACCTGCAAGCACTTTGCCGTTGAACGCGTTCAGGCAGTACACCGCACCCTTCACCTCCTTCTCCGCCACGAGTTGCAGCTTCCGCTCGCCGTGAATGCCAGTCACCGAGAACACCAAGATCCGACCTTGGTGAGGTTCCACCTCCTCTTGGTGCACATACGCTGTGCCCACGATGAAGTATGCTGTGTTCGACGAGTCTCCGCTCAGCGGCATCACGATGACTGAGCACGGCGACTCGAACGGGTCGAGACGGTACGAGTTCAGGATCTCGAACGTCTGGTCATCGATCAGCCGCACGAAGCCTTGCTCCACCTCGTCGCCGTTGTCGTCCATGCTGAAGTTGACCGTCAGCACGCCGAGTGTGTGGGACTGACTGTTGTGCGCGATGCGGCGAGCCCACTCGTGCAGGTGGAACGTCTGGATGTGCAGCTTCTGGATGTCGTCCACCGTCCCGATCGTCAGCTCTTCCTCCGATGCCAGTGCCAGGCACTCCGGGAACGCCTCCGAGTCGAACGGACACATCACGTTCACCTCCTTCGCGTTCACATTCGAGTACAGCAGCTTGTTGTTGTTCGAGTAGATCACGGTGGGGCGGTCGCACGAGGCGAACACGAGCGTCATGTCCTTTGAGCGGAACGTCGACAGCGCGATTGGCTGTGACCCGAGAGACACGCGCTTCCGGTTGCTCAGCACGCCACTCGCCGCGTCGACATTGAAGTTGATGATGCTGCCGTCCCCCAGACCCACGAGGAGGTAGTTCTGGTCCTCAAATGTGTTGCACAGCACGGAGCGAGGAAGCAGATCGTTTCCCAGCGGCTCCTTCACCAGCTGCTGGAGCGTCGGAAGCTGCAGCACGCAGACGGAGAAGTTCGTCCAGAGCCCGACCACGCAGATCGAGGAGCGGGGCGCGTTCATTTCCCAGCTCTGCCCCGACGCGCTCTCCATCCTCACGTCGCCGTCTCCATTCGCCTGTGCCGCGTGCTTGCTCGGACAGAACGGCGTGATATCCACACACGCGATCTCGTACTCAAGCTTCACCTGCGCTCGCTCTGCGATCTGTCCGTCTTGCACCTCCAGGTACACCAGCACACCTCCTGACGTTGCAGCGACGACCTGCGTCGGATTTGCAGCTGCCACCGTGATGCGCGAACCGGCAGGAGGCGTCCATGTCGACGTCACTTGGAAAGTCTCTGAACTGATCACGCGCATCTCGTTCTCTGTCACCTGGAGCCACGCATTGCAGAGCAGGTTGCGGCAGTACAGCGTCTTGACGTTCAGAAACGCGTCAATCTCCTTCTCTTCCATGCCGTCGTCGTCGCCGATCGCGAGGATGCGGATCTCGCTCACGTAGCTCTGCAGGAGATACCGGTCGTGCTCGCTTGCGAACGTCTCGCGCAACGCCCACATCCCCTTGATACCAGGCAGCTCCGTGCTCGCTTGCTCGTTGATGCCGATGCCATTGCGGATCACGCGGAGAGACCCGTCCTTGTCCGCGCCACTGCACGTCACGATCTGTCCCTGGCCTTGGCGGTCGAGGTCCATCACGCAAAAGTCGATGATCGGACCAATGTTCACGTACGTGTCCAGTACCTCGATGTACGACCCCTGGTCGTCGCGCTCCGGGTTCAGCTTGATCAGCTGCGAGTCGCCGAACGCGCTGCCCACGAAGACGACGCCGTTGTCCAAGTATGAGATGCACGACGCCGTACTGGTCTCCCCGAGCGCCTCCAAGTGCACACCGACCACTTCCTTGCCGTTCAGCTGCAGCGCCACGACGGACAGCGTGCCGTACTGGTCCGCGAGCAAGAAGCGCGAGCCGTCCTTATCCACGGCGCCGTACACCTGGATGACCGTGCTCTGCATCGGGATCGCGTGGAAGTTGGCACCGTTGTGGTACACGACCATCTGGTTCGACACGATGAGCACGCCGCCGCACGGCGCCGGCACCGGGATGAGCAGACTCGCGCCGGCGTCGACGTTCGACTGACTCCACGGCCCCTCCGCGAAGTCCTTCTCCTTGACGAGGATGTGGTACGTCTTGACGTGGCGCGCGGCCTTGCCGTCCTCGTAGAGCACGCAGATCGTGGGCTTGGCGTAGCCGTGCAGGAACTTGATGTCGATGACGCGCAGCTCGTCGAGGCGGATGTTGAACGTGTCGCGCAGCGCGCCGCCGCCCTTGGAGCCGTCGATCGGGATGACCTTGAAGTAGCCCTCGTAGAGGTTCATGCCGATGAGACGGCCGTCTGGGTCCACGTTGCCAGTCGTCACGATCTCGCTGCTGCGACCGATCGAGTCGCGGATCGAGCCGTGCGCCTTAGTGACGACGCGCTGCGCCACCGCATCGTAGGCGAGCACGCAGAACTGGAAGCGCTGTGTGACGATGAAGAGCCAGTCCTGCGTCTCGCCCGGCGCACGGAAGGCCTCGAAGATCGCCACGCGGCCGTAGAGGCTCACGTCGTGCTGGGGGAGCAGTCCCTCGGGCGTCAGCAGGTGGATCTCGAAGCGCGAGCTCTTCGCCAGCAGCAGGTTCACGTCGCGCGGGCCCGTGAACGCCGCCGTCACCGAGTGCGTCACGCTCGTGGGCTTCTGCGCCGTCGCCACGTAGTTGTACGCCATGTCGTCCCCCGGGAGCTGCGCCGATCGCTTCTTCCTCCGTGATCTCGGCGCTGGCAGCAGCGTTTGTCGACTGAGGTGAAGACGATTTTTTACCATTCTGGAATGGTAATTACAACGTTCGTAAAAATTACATGCATACTCGCTCACTCTTCGGATGTTTCACGTCCACGGCGGTACTGACCGTGCGGTGGGTGGGTGGGCGGCGGCAAAAGCGTTGAGATCGAATGTATCAGGGTGGATTGAGAAGCTACCCGGTGCCCTTCCCTCCCTAGACTCAACGAAGCAGTCGCCGGCGACCGTCGTGTCGAAGCACGGCAGATAGTTGTGAAGAGAGCGATGGCAGGCAAGAACAATACAGGATCGATCGATGTTTCAAGTTACTCGGTGGTGTTTGGAGCTGCTCCAACTCGCATGCTCGAGTTCACGCGTCGCTTCGACAGAGTCGCCGCTGCTGCGCTGCCTCCAGTTCCTGCTTACACGTAGCTCGCGTCGCCGCGCTTCGGATTCCGGAGATCCGCGTGCTTGGTCGAGAGCGACTTGGGGAGCGCCGCCGGCGTCTTCGACATCGCCTTCGTCGCGTCGATCGACTCGGTGCGCGACGAGTTCGAGACGATCACCAGGATCGTACCGAAGATGATCAGCAGCGAGCCGATGATCGTAAACAGACCCGGCATGCGATCCACGCCCGCCGCGACGCCGATCAAGCTCGCCAGGATCGGCTCCATCAGCATCACGACCGACACCACGATCGGATCAAAGTACTTCATCACGCTCAGGTAGCCCAGAGTGCCGATCAGCGTGCACACCACGACAATGTACACCTCCGTGCCGATCTGCGAGGACGAGAGCCATCCGAAGAGTCCGATCGTCGGGTTCGTCGAGAACTCGAACGGGATCTCCAGCAGCGAGAACATCGGAAAGTGCAGCAGTCCCGAAACAAAGAACACGCCCGTGAGCAGTACAGACATGTCCATCTCCGACCGCAGCTTCTTCGCCGTGATCAGGTACAGCACACCGCCGACCGCACCGAGCAGTGCCACCAAGTCGCCCGCCAGGGTGACGTCTGCGATCGTGGGTGAAGACCCGCCAGCGAATGCCGAGTGGTCGAACGTCGTGATGGTGCCGCCGATGATGCCGATGCCCGTGCCGATGCCCTCGAACTGCGAGACGTACCGCCCAAGCAGCAAGCGGCCGATGACCATGATAAGCGAGTGGCAGTTGTTGAAAATGTACGCGTGGCCGATCGATGTGTGGCTGAGAGCCCACAGAAACGTCATCATGAAGAGCGAGTACGACAGCGCGCACGACAGGAACAAGAACGCATTCCGCGTCTTCAGCCGAGGGAAGCCGTCCTCGACAAACGACCAGACCGCGAGCGGAAAGAACACCAGCACCGACGCTGTCGAGCGCCAGAACAGCTTCACGAACGGGTCCACGCCAGTCTGCAGGTCAAGTGCAGGGCCGAGCGACGAGATTGTCAGCAGTGACGCCAGCAGAAGCAGATACCCCACGACTGGTACTTGGTGCTTCACGCGGATCTGGAGCTCCAGCTCGCCGTTCTTCAGCTCCACAGTCTCCACCGCCACACCCTTCACATCTGTCGGCAACGACGACCATCTGCGCAGCAGACTTGGACGCTTAAAGTCGTTCTCGTTCTCCGGCACCGCGAGCACGAACTGCTGCGACTCACCACGGTCGCGCACCGTCGTCGACGGGAGCTCGATCAAGTACGCTTTCTTCGCCGCCGTCATAGGCGTCAGCACATCGTCTTCCTCGCCTTCTTCAATCCCCGTTGGCTCGAACGGGATCGAGAGCACGAACGAGTCCTCCACTTGCTCCAAGAACGAGCTCTTGCGACGCCTGATTTTGAAGCCGGTCGGGCTCGACGGAGTGCTCGAGTGCAGCAGCGGCGTACTCTCACTCGCCTTCTCCTCGACTTCCTGCAGCTGGTTCACGCCGACGACAAAGCCCTCGAAGACACTCCCGGTGTGATGCGAGTCCACCGCGCGGAGCGTCGAGTCGTCGTCCGCTGCCGAGACAGCAAGGAAGACATTCTTCCCCGAGTGTGGCACCGGATCCGACGCTACAGTGATGTCCTTCGCGACGAACACCGGCCACGGCGAGAGAGACGAGATACTGTCGTTCGCGACGATGCGGTCAAACTGCTCCTGGGTCTCGATACTGAGCCACACATCGCCAGCCGTATCCACGTACTTGAGTCCGTACGACGGACGCAGCACGTTCAGCGCCTCCGCGAGCGAGAACTTGGGCTTCTCGTACGCGAGCAGCTCGAGCGCGGCGAAGATGCGGCCGGTTGTCAGGAACAAGCCGGCGTCGATAGCGTCGAACTGCTTGAGCCCGCGACCGAAGCGACGAATCTTACTCGCCGGGCCGAACTGCACCTTGCCTGCGGTCGCTGGCAGCCCCTTGAGCTTCTTCGTGTCCGAGTCCACGAGCACGCACGCGACACAGTCCTCGAGGTCGAACGACGCCATGCGCGTGAGGATCGCCTTGTCGAAGATGTGGTCCGCCGTGTGGATCAGGAACGGCTTGGAGAACATCTCGCGCGCCGAGAGCAGTGTGCGCGCGTGACCGTACGGCGTCTCCTCACCGAGGTTAAGGAACTCGATCTTCATCTTGTGGTACAGGAACGAGTCCTTGACGTGCTCCATGATCTCGTGGCCGTAGTACGAGATGATGATCACGACGCGCTCCATGCCGGCGACGAAGAGCTGCGCCAAGATGTGCTCGATGAGCGTGTACTCGCCGAGCTGGATGAGGCACTTTGGTGTGTCGGAGCCCTCGAGGCACATGGTGCTCGACGCGGCGGTGATGAGCACCTCGCGCACGGCGGGGGCGCCGCTGGCCGCCCCGTCCGCGCTGTCGACTATGTCGGGGGACTTGCCGACCGCCTCGAACGGCACGTCCTGCCCGCGGTTCACCACGACGCCCTGCATGTCCACGGCGTCGTCCGACTGTTGCATGCCGAGCACGAGCTCGCGCGTGGGTATCCGCGCCAGGCGGCTGAGCTTGTGCAGGTCGAGCGCGTAGACGCTCGCGGGCACCTCGGTGTCGATCTTGAGCTGCCCGCCGCGGCTCGGGGTTGTCGCGGCGGTCGTCATGGACATCATGGCGATCGGTTCGTGCAGCTAGTGCAACTGAAGCTGTTGGTGCTGCTGCTGATGGGAAGTGGTTAGCAGGTCGACGGTGGCAGCGGCGGCGGCGACGACGATGACAGCGGGAGGCGCGGCAGGAAGGAACGCGCACCGACCGCACACTGAGCGATGCACGGCTAGAATGGGAATTATCCAAAATGAAGGAATGAAACCACTAAATAGTTTGGTGGTCCACACTTGCGTATGTGTCCCACACGAGTCGTACTTGATCGAGGGTTATTTGAGTGACGCGCACCAAAGTCAAAAAGCCAAAGCGCGAAGAGCAGAACATGGAGGCCGCAGCGCTCAACGAGCTCCTGCGGCGCGAGTTCGCCCCTGTGCTCAAGCTGCTGCGGGCGCCTGCACCGGCTGCTGCTGCTGGTACCGAACTGGCGTACAGGCTTCCCCCTCGCGCGAAACCCGCAGTAGCCGCAGCCACTGCGGAAGAAGTCGCCGCGCCAGAGCCATCGTCGGCTGTCGCGGCGGACACGATTGACACTCCAGCAGTCACCATTGCTGCGACCGAAGGGAGTGCTGCTGCTGCTGCTGTCACAGTCAGTGGTGGTGCAGGCGCATGCGCCACTGCCGAGCCGGTGGCGCCTGCGCAAGTAAACGAGCCACAGCAGCTCGCGCGCATCGACCGCTTCCGCCAGCACTGCCTCACAGTCACGCGCCGCCTCAACGCGTACCAGTATGCGTCCGCGAGCGCGTTCGGCCAGGAGGTCGCGCAACTCTCGCTGGTCGCCCGCACACTCGAGCAGCAGCAGGCGCTGCAGGTACAGCATGCGTGCCGCTGAGTATTGCTGCTCAGGGCGATGAGAAGACTGACCACTGATGCCTCGCGCGGATGGCACCGCCAGCTCTTGTCGGAGCGCGTGGCGGCGCTGGAGATCCCGGACGACAGCCCCAAACGGCAGGTGCTCGGGTCCCTCACGTTCGACACGACCGCAGGCATCCCCGGACTCCAGGAGGTCAGCACGAGTGCGCTCGACGGCATCTCCAGCACCAGCACCGGCACTGCAGGCAAGAAGTGGCTTTGCAACGTCAACATCAACGACCAGTCGATCGAGGTCGGGTCGTACCTGACGCGCGAGAACGCGCTCAAGGCGTACGACCTCTTCCGCTTCGACCTCAACATGAACCGCAGCGGGGTCTCGAGAGTCTACAAGCTGGCAGACCAGGTCGCAGCTGGGCAGCGCGCAACCGACGAGAGCGTGCTCGCAGCTGCCGCCGACAAGATCCACTTGCGCCTGGCGTGGCAGCGACTTCACGACATGATGCCGCTGGCGACGACGGCGCCGCCGCCGGAGAAGGACAATGTGAGTCGGACAGGCGGTGCCAGCTCTGATGTCGCGGGCGGGCAGGACGCTAACTTGTGCTTGCTTGCGTGCAGGCTGCTCCGGCGGCTGCCGCCACACCGTCCAAGGCGCCGCCGCAGCGAGTCACTCCCGCCAAGACGACCCCCGCGAGTCCGACGTCGCCCGGAGTGTCGTCAGCAGAGTCGACATCGGCTGCAGCAGCGACCGGACACGCGACCAAGAACCGGACCCGGAAGCGCAAGAAGCCGGCTGAGCGTCTGTCGCACCTGCGACTCCGGCGGCTGATCCAGAAGCGCCTGTGTCCTCATCTCAAGGGCAAGGAGGTGTGCGTCGTCCGGCAAGTGAAGAGCAGCATCCAGGTGGACAAGGTGGACTGGACGCCAACCGGCCGCCTCGAGAACGGCATGGTGTTCGTGTACAAGCTGAACAAGCAGGTAACGTTCGCCGACTACGTCGCGGACGAGATGGGCCACACCGTGTCCGCGTGCCCGCACATCTTCCTCGTGAAACCGCGCGAGAGCATCGACGATCACTTGCTCGTGTGCGACGCGTTCTCGGACGCCGAGCGGCTTCAGCTCGGCGTGGACTTCACGAGCTCATTCCAGAACTACATGAACGCCCCCGAGTCCAAGGCTCGGAAGCGCTGACAGGCGTGGGCGACCACAGGCGCACGCGGCGACGCAAGACAACAAAGTTCGAGTGCTTCTTGGTTTACCCCACAAAAGATGCGGCGCGAGCGAGACCAAGTTCCGGCCCGCGTCCTTCCTGCGCGCGAGCGTGGCGGCAGTTTAGCAGCAGCAGCAGCAGCAGCTGCGCGCTCTACGAGAACCTCTCGCCCGTGACCGGACAGACGTCGAGCTTGCCGTTCGTGCAGTTGTAGTGCACGACGTTGCCGTTCGGGTAGACGGCGAAGACGATGTCGCCGATGCGCTTCTTGCACGAGAAGCAGAGCGTGTTCGGGTCGATCTCCACGCTCTGGCTCAGCTTCTCCACGCGCGCGCACTGCACTTGCAGGTTGTAAATATTCGACAGGCTCTTCGCGATGCGCACCTCGCGCACGTTGTGCGCGCTGTTCGGCAGCACCTGGCTAAAGTACTCCACGAGCTTGTTCAGCGGCGTGGCCGGTGGGATGAGCTCGAGCACCGCCTTGCCGTCCATCGTCTTGCCGTGCCGACTCAGCAGCTGGAACGCAAAGTCCGTGAACGCCACCTTCTTCGACTCGTCCGGCGGGTTGAAGCAGTGCTTCAGCAGCTGCACGAGCGCGTCGTTGCCCTCGGTCTTCGTCGACTTGGTCTTGCCGCCACTGCCCGCGCCGTACTTCGCCGAGTAGCTCTCGGCACCCTTCAGGTCGTTCAGCTCGTACACCAGGCACTGGATCGCTTCTTCGTGCAGCCCACCGCGACCGCAGAGGATCACGAGCTCGTTGTAGAGCGACTTGCCCTTGATCTTGGCCACGAGCGGCACCACGTCGTAACGCGACGAGCCCGACTTGAGGAACTTGAGCAGCCGCTTGCGCGCATCGCCTAGCGCGCCTGGCTCCTTGCCCGGGTGCGACTTCGACGGCGTCTCACCCGCTGCCACGAGCTTCAGCACTTCGTCCAGATACTCGAGCGCCAGACGCGTGTGATGCGGATCCACCGCGCTGTTCTCTGCGACCATCGAGTCGTCCTCTTCTGCGTCGCCGCCGAGGAAGTGGCTGTAGCTGTCGTTCACGCCAAGTGACTCCACCGAGTTACTCGAGCTCGCCGCAGTCGTCGCGAAGTTGTCGCGCTCGCTCTTCACCAGCGTCTCGAGATACTTCTGCACGATCGATGGGTCGTCCGAGTGCTCGCGGAGGTGCGCAACGACATCGTTCGACGACAGCGCCGGCTTGCGCTCTGTGAAGATCCGCAGCGCCTGCTTCGCCGTCGTCGCCTTCATGATCCAGATCGACTGCTCGTAGATGAACTTGTCTTGGCCCTCGGGTACCGACACCAGCACGTCGATCGCAGCCTCGACGGCGCTTCGTGGCACATTCGTCTGCTTGTACTCCCCAGAGTGCAGGCGCGAGTACACGTCTACCGCGTCTCGGTGCTTCCCCTGGATGATGCGCAGCTGCCCCACCTCGTAGTACAACTTGTTCTTCAGCAGCAGCGCCTCGCACGACTCGACCTCTAGCGAACACGCCTCTGCATCCTTGTTCTCTTCGATGAGCGCGAGCAGCTCCTTCTGCTTCTTGAACGACACGTAGAGACGGAAGAGCGCCGTGTCGATCGCCTCTGTGCGTCGCGCGTCCTTCGGGCCGAGCTGCGACATATTGCTCGACGACACGGAGCGCGAGCGAGAGATCGCGCGCGTTCGCGACTGCATCTTGTCTTTCACGTGCTTCTTGTACAGCTCGAGGAACCGCAGCAGCGCCTTGTTCGCCGACCCAACGAGCTCGTTCGGGTCCAGGCGCGCAATCTCCGGCGCGAGCGTCGACCGCTGCGTCGACAGGATCTCCTTGATGACCGACTTGATGTCCGGCGACATGCTCGAGCCGCGCGGTAGCACCTCGGGCTTCAAGATCGCCGGCTCGTACGCGAATGAGTCGCACTGGAACTCGGGGAAGAACGCGAGGAACTCGCACGGCTCCACAGCAGCCTTGTACATGTACTCGGCGGCCGGGCCGAACTCGAGGCGGCGCAGCAGCGCCACAGTCGCCTGGCGCTGGAAGCGCTTGATCTTGCTGCGCTGCTTCTCGGACGACAGTCCCGCGATAGACTTGCGCACGATGTCCTGCGCCTCGTCGATGCGGCCGCGGTCCAGTAGCTCGCCTACCTGCTGGTCGAGCGGCATCGGTTCCACCTTGACGACAGACGACTTGGAGCCGTCCCGCACACCCGCGATGACGACGTCTTCCGGGTCGCCGCCAGGTCGCGGCTCCATGTCGAACTTCATGCCGTTGCTGAAGATCGCGGTCGCGCGCTGCAGCGGCAGCAGCTGCACGAAGGACTGGTCGAGCGCGTTATGGATCTCGATGCCGACGCGCGGGATGAGCCCGACGAGGTACGGCGCCGTGTACTCGACCGCGATGGGCGACTGCGACCACGTGATGGACGTCTTGGGGAGCGGCTCGCCGCTGAAGCCGACGAAGACGCCGACGCGGTCGAGCACGGAGATGAGGATCTCCTCCTTCGGGAGCAGCTTCACGAGCGGGTACACCTGCGGGTTCTGGATGCCGGGCGAGTTGATCGGCGCGCTCTCGCCGCTCTTGTCATTGAGCAGGAAGTAGTCCTTGCGGAAGCCCGCGACGACCTTGTTGCGGTACCACGCGATGGATTCGGGCACTTCCTGCACCGCGAACTCGCGCAGGAGCTTGTACGCCTTCTCCGCACTGTGGTACTGGTAGATGAGGATGGCCTTGCGCTTGAGCAGCGCGACGCCGAGGCGGAAGTGCGGCGGCCCGCGCTGGTTGATGCACACGACGCGCGCCTGGTGCGCGTTCACCTTGCTGAAGTCGAAGGGTAGCGGTTGGAGGTCCGTCGCACCGTGCGCGCTCAGCTCGCCGTTCGCGACCACGATCACCATGCGGATGTGCGGCACGGCTACGATCTGCTCCACCGCCTGGCCGTGCTCGAAGACGTACGACACGCCGGGTGTCGACGTGCCCTTGCGTGTGTCGTACATCACGAGGCGTCCGTCACCCGAGCCGATCACCACGCGCGACGAGTAGTGCGCCAGGCACTCGATGCGTCCCTCGAAGCCGCTCACGAGCGTCGTCGTGCGGAACGCCGCGCGCTGCTCGCCGCCCTCCGCCGCCATGGTGCCGTGTGCGGTCGCCGCGCGGAGTGACGAGAGTCAGGGAGCGCTTGCTGGAGCGCGTAAGGTGCGCTGCTCGATTCTCGATGCTCAAAGCCGGCAAGCGCAAGGGGGCCTTTCACTCAGAACCGCAAAAGTCTTCGTAATTACTATACTAGTACTTATATATTTAACTCAATCGTGAAGAGACTCTCCTACTTTATTTGGTATTTTTATGAGTTCAAAAAATAGGTTCTCGAGAGCGATTCAATTTGAAAGAAGCGATTCAACTATGAATTGTACGAGTCGCTGCTGTCCTCTTCTTGCCGACTGCTGTCCTCCTGTTATCGATCACGAGCAAAATCTAGAAAATATTTCTATATTCAGATGCTTTACAAGGGGGCCAAAAAGATAATGACACCACAGAAAATATTCCAAAATTTGAATAACTTTGCAAAATTGCATATGCGAGCGAGATTTTCACACACGTGATAGAGCGAACCGAGAGCTTTCGCGTGGTAAGCCTTGAGCTCCATCCGACCACTCCTAGCCTCAGAACGACCGCAAGGAAATTTCTGACAGTCTGAAAGCGCGCCAAAAGTATACGGAGAGCGGGGAACTGGGCTGTTTGGTGGCTGTCAGAGGCGTCTACGAGCTTCCAACTGATACAGAAGGTGTTTAGTAGCCGATCTTAGCACCTTCGGCTCTGACAAGCGCGATGCAGCGGTCAGTCATCGAACCAGCAAGCTTCTAGAGGTAATCGGCAGAGATTTCCTCCCAGGCGACCTGGATCGCGTCCTTGAGCTCGCTTGTGGTGGCAAAATGACGACCACTGTGATACACGCGTCGCATCATCACCGCCAGACATTTTCGATGGGGTTCAGGTCTGGCGAGAGCGCCGGCCTGTCGATAGTCAGGACACTACGTTCAGGTAGAAAGGCTGCCGTCGCCCGTGCTCGGTGGATGCTAGCATTGTCATGCTGGAAGATGAAGTCGCCGCCGTGAGTAACGTTGGCAAACGGCAGCAAGAACGTAGACAGTGTCTCTTGGTAGTCGTACGTATCCTGGCTGCCGCGCAACACCGCGAGTCGAGACTTACCCAGGGAGGATATGACGCCCCACACCATGACCGACCCACCACCGGAGTGACGACTCCACACGACCTTCTTCTCCTTCCGCAAGTCGTGCCAGTAATAGCGGCT